>VMED01000047.1:133522-242906 GCA_008658365.1 Alca torda | reverse complement strand
CCCACCTGCTCCCCCATCCCCCCCCCCATCCCCCCCCCACTGTGTACCCCCACCTTGTGTCCCCCTCCCAGGGTGTCCCTGCCCCCCCCGTGCCCCCCGTGCGGGGTCCCCATGTCCCCCCCCCCCCCAGGGTGTCCCTGCCCCCCCCACACCCCCCGGGTATCTCGGTGCCCCCCGTGTTCCCCATGGCGGATTCCCGTGTCCCCCCCCACTCGTGTCTGTCCCCCCCCAGGGTGTCCCTGTGCCCCCCCCCCGTGTCTCCCCACCCCCCCCCCACCATCTTGGTGCCCCCCCACGTCCTCTCCTGTCCCCTGTTAGGCACGCCCCCCCCCGACCCACTCATGTCCCCACTGGGGAGTCTCCATGTGTCCCCGTCCCCCCCTGCAGTGTGTACCCCTGCCCCCCCGTGCCCCCCATGGGGGGTCCCTGTGTCCTGCCCCCCCCAAGGGTCTCCCCCTGCCCCCCCCCCCCCCGGGTATCTCGCTGCCCCCCATGTCCCCAGTGGGGGTCCCCGTGTCTGTCCCGCCCACAGTGTCCCCCCAAGGGTCTCCCCCTGCCCCCCCCCCCCCCCCCCCCCGGGTATCTCGCTGCCCCCTGTGTCCCTCGCGGGGGGGTCCCCGTGTCCCCCCCTGACCCCCCCCGTGTCCCCACAGGCTGTGGGGGGCCCTGGGGGGGGCCCTGGGGCTGCTGGTGGTCGAGTTCGTCGGGTTCTTCTCGGGGGTCTCCATGTTCCGGCCCGGGCAGAGCCTCTTCTGTATCCTGGGGGGGGCCCCAAAACCCGGGGGGGGGAACACTCTAAAAATGGGGGGCCCTAAAACTGGGGGGGGGGGGCTAAAACAGGAGGGGGGAGCCGAAATGGGGGACCCCAAACCCAAAGCACAGGGGGACACCCTGAAATGTGGGGGACCCCAAAACCGGGGGATGCCCTGAAATGGGGGGGACCCCGAAATGGGGGGGGGATGAAACATGGAGGGTGACCCTGAAACATGGGGGGGGCCCGAAATATGGGGGGGGGGCAAAACACGGGGGGGACAGGGCCCGACATGGGGGGGGGGGGGCCAAAAACGGGGGGGACCCCAAAACGTGGGGGGGGGGGTCCGAAATGGGGGGAATCCCCGAAATGGGGGGGAGACACCCCAAAAGCGGGCGGGCTGCCAACAGGGAGGTTCCTCCCCCCTCCAAAGGTCTCGGGGGGCCCCGCCAGGCCCGGGGGGGGGGGTTCCCCCAATTCCGCCCTGGGGGGGAGTGCCCGAGGGGGGGTTCGGCCCCCACCCCCATTTTTGGGGAGATTTTCCCTGACGTGGGGCAGCGCTGGGGGCCCACGTGGCGGCCGCCCTGGGCCTGGCCCTGGCCCTGCTGGAGGGCTGGGACGGCGGCTCCTTCTGGCTCCTCTTCGGCCTCTGCAGGTGGGTCGAGGGGGGGGCTTTTTTTGGGTGTCCCCCTCCCCCCCCTTACACCCCACTGACACCCCCCATTCCCCCCCCCCCCAGTGTCCCCCCTGCTGTCACCGAGGTGCTGCTGATGGTCTCCATTCTGGGGTGCAGGAGAAGAGCCCTCTGACCCCCGGGGGGGGTGTCCGTCCCCCCCCGAACCTCCCCCCGGGGTCCCCAATATGCCCTGACCCCCCCCCCCCCCCGCCCCGGCGTTCCCTAACCCCCCTTCCCCCCCCCTTCCACCTCCGTGCTGAGAAATTAAAGGTTTTAGCGCGGAAAAGCGCCGGCGCGCCACGGCTTTGGCGCGGAAACGGCGCGGTGTCCCCGCCCCTCATGCAAATGAGAGCCGCGGGGCGGGCTGGGAGCGCGCGGGAGCGGGGAAGGAGGGGATTTTGGGGATCGGGAGGGGGGTGAGGGGAGAGAGCGGGGGGAGGCTGTGGGGGGGCTGTCAGGGGAGTGCGCGGGGAGCGGGGGAAGGGGGTTGGGGGGGTCGCCGTCCCGCTCCCCCCCCCCCCGCCAGCGTGTGCGATGCGCGCGCGTAAGCCAGGAACGGCCGCTGGTGGGCTGTGGCTGAGCGCGCGTGCGCCGTGACTGAGCGCGCGCGCGCACAACGCTCGGTGCGTGACGGGGCTGCGCCCTCGTGAGGGGGCAGGAGCGCGCGCGGGCGGCTTTGCCCCCCTCCCCCGGGCGCGGGCGGCGCGGGGTGAGTGTGCGAGGCGGCCTCGTGCCCGCTGGTGAGCGCGTGCCGGGGCCCTGTGCCCCCCCCCGGAGTGCGCAAAGGTACGTGTGCGGGGGGGGGGGGGGGGGCGCTGCCGCACTCGGCGCGTCCCGGCGTGCGACGGGGCTCCGGCCCCACGGGTGAGGGTGCCCTCAGCAGGGGGCGGGGGACCGGGGGCTGCGCCCCCCAGCGGGTGCGCAGTGGCAGCGGGCCCCCCGGTGAGTGCGCAGGGGTGGCCCGTCCCCCTCGCCCCCGCCGTGGGGCGCCCCCCGTTCCCCCAGTAAACTGCTGTGGCTTTATTTCGGCGGCCCTGTGTCTGCTGGGGGGCGGCCCACAGACACCCCTCCTGCCCCACAGACTCCTCACCCCACGGACATCTGCTGTGCCCCACAGGTCTCCCCCCACCCCGTAGGTGCCCCCTGCGCCTCATGGAATCCCCAACCCCAGAGACTCCTCGCCCCATAGACACCCCTTGTGCCCCATAGATCCCCCACCCTACAGACATCTGCTGTGCCCCATGGGTCTCCCCCCACCCCATAGACACCCCTTGTGGCCCCCATAGACCCCTCACCCCACAGATACCCGTTGTGCCCCATAAATCTCCCAGTCCATAGATGCCCCCTGCGCCCCATAGATCCCCCTACCCCATCGCTTCCTCACCCCATGGACATCTGCTGTGCCCCACAGATCTCCCCCCACCCCATACATACCCTTGTGCCCCATAGATTCTCCCACCCCATTTATCGCTCCTTGGCCCCCAAAGGTCTCCCCCCAGCCCACAGATGCCCCCTGCATCCCATAGAAACCCCAACCCCAGAGACTCCTCGCCCCATACACACCCCTTGTGCCCCATAGATCCCCACCCTACAGACATCTGCTGTGCCCCACAGGTCTCCCCCTGCCCCATACACACCCCTTGTGCCCTCCAGTATCTGCACTGGGACCCCACTCGCCCGCTCTCCGGTTTCTCCCGTTTCTCCCAGTTTCCCAGTTGGCAGCTCCCAGCCGCGGGACGCCAGCGCCCATTGGCCCCACTCGTGTCCCACCGCCCTGGGGACCCTCCGGTGCCCCCCGGGAATGGTCCCCCCGCAGTCGACCCCCCTGAAGACAGGAAATCATGGAATCCTGGAATCGTTTGGGTTGGAAAAGACGTTTAAGATCATCAACCGGTGACATTTGTGAATGTTCATCAATAGCTACAGGGCGGGGGCAGGGGGATGGGGCCGGGCTCTTCTTGGTGGTGCCCAGTGACGGGACAAGGGACAACGGGGACAAAGTGGGACACGGGAAATAAGGAAAATTTCACTTGGAGGGTGATGGAGCTTTGGGCCACGGTGCCTGGAGAGTGTCCTTCTCCGGAGATATCCCAACCCCGCCTGGAGCGGTCCTGTCCCACCTGCTCCGGGTGACCCTGTGTCGTGGTTTGGCCTCAGACGGCAGCAAAGAACCACGTGGCGCTCGCTCGGGTCTTCCCAGAACGGGACGAATCAGAAGAAGGCGGCAAAGCTCTTGGGTTGAGACAAAGGCAGTTTAAGAGAACAGCAGAGGGAACAAGAGAAAAACAGCAACAATAACACGGACAGAGGAATATACAAACGCGGTTACGGAACCGCTGCTCCCCAACGTGGAATGTGCTTCAACAAGGCCAGGTGCCGGGTCCTGCCCTTGGGCCACAACAGCCCCATGGACGCTCCGGGCCTGGGGCAGTGTGGCTGGAGAGCTGCCGGGCGGAAACGGACCTGGGGGTTCTCATTGACGAGCGGCTGAACATGAGCCAGCAGTGTGCCCAGGTGGCCAAGAAAGCCAATGGCATCCTGGCTTGTATCAGGAATAGTGTGACCAGCAGGAGGAGGGAGGTGATTGTCCCCCTGTGCTCAGCACTGGGGAGGCCACACCTCGAGTGTCATGTCCAGTTTTGCGCACCTCAATACGAGAGAGATCTCGAGGTGCTGGAGCGAGGGCAGAGGAGGGCAACGGAGCTGGGGAAGGGCCTGGAGAATAAATCTGATGAGGAGCCATTGAGGGAGCTGGGAGTGTTTAGTGTGAGGAAGAGGAGGCTGAGGGGAGACCTCATCACTCTCTACAACCACTTGAAAGGACGTTGTAGAGAGGTTGGTGCTGGTCTCTTCTCACAGGTAATTAGCGATAGAACAAGAGGGAATGGGTTAAAGCTGCAGCAGGGGAGGTTAGGCTGGACATCAGGAACAAATTCTTCCCAGCAAGAGTGGTCAGACCCTGGAATAGGCTGCCCAGGGAGGTGGTGGAGTCGCCATCCCTGAATGTGTTTCAGACTCGTTTAGATGTTGGTGTTGGGGGATGTGGTGTAGGGGAGAACTTTGTAGAGTGGGGCTGATGGTTGGACTCGATGATCCCAAGGGTTTCTTCCAACCTAAATGATTCCATGAGTCTATGAGGCAGGACGCCCCAGCCCGCTCCAAGCAGCGACTTCCTGCCCCCTCCCCGCGGCAGCTCAGAGCGGACATGGCTCACCTGGCATGGAATACTGTCTCTTGGGGAGAATTAACCCTGTCCCCGCCGGAACCAGGACATTATCCACCCCTTATTCCATACTATTTTTGCCATGCCCAGATCTTACAGGTTCCAATGAATTGCCACCACTTTCCCCTGTCATACATATATATATAGTAACGAGGACGTACAGTGACAGTGTTACTTAGCAATCAAGAACACACAATCTGATTCATTGGCTATTCTCACCCAAAATCAGATCCCCATGAGGTACACATCGGACTTCCCCATCCTTCCGCATCACCCACCAAGTGCACCCAGGTCCTTGGGCAAAAGCAATCCCGCGGATGGGTTTGCCTTTGCCTGAGGCAGGACTAACCCAGACTGTCTTCCCTAACATATTCTTCATGGGCACTACGGGGACTTTATCCCCTTCTACGGCACGTGGAAGTTTTGACTGGGCAGGGCCAGCCCGATTGGTAGATCCCCTGGGGTTAACCAGCCAGGTGGCCTTTGCTAAATGTGCATCCCAATGTTTTAGGGTCCCACCACCCATTGCTCTCAGTGCAGTTTTTAACAGTCCATTGTACCGTTCTGTCTTCCCAGAGGCTGGTGCGTGACGGGGGATGTGATAGACCCACTCAATGCCATGCTCTGTGGCCCAGGTGTCTATGAGGCTGTTTCGGGAATGAGTCCCGTTGTCCGACTCAGTTCTCTCTGGGGTGCCATGTCGCCACAGGACTTGCTTTTCAAGGCCCAGGATAGTATTCCGGGCAGTGGCATGGGGCACGGGGTATATTTCCAGGCATCCAGTGGTTGCTTCCACCATTGTGAGCACATGGCGCTCGCCTTGACGGGTTTGTGGCAGTGGGATATAATCACTCTGCCAGGCCTCCCCATATTTGTATTTCAACCATCGTCCTCCATACCAAAGGGGCTTCAAACGCTTGGCTTGCTTGATGGCAGCGCATGTCGCACATTCATGGATGACCTGTGCAACAGCGTCCATGGCCAAGTCCACCCCTCGGTCACGAGCCCATCTATATGTCGCATCTCTGCCTTGATGGCCTGAGGTGTCATGGGCCCACCGAGCTATGAATAGTTCCCCCTTATGTTGCCAGTCCAGATCCACCTGAGCCACTTCAATCCGAGCAGCCCGATCCACCTGCTGGTTGTTCCGATGTTCCTCCGTGGCCCGATTCTTCGGTACGTGGGCATCTACGTGGCGTACTTCCACAACCAGATTCTCTATCCGGGCAGCAATATCTTGCCACAGTTCAGCAGCCCAGATGGCTTTGCCTCTGCGCTGCCAGTTGCCCTGCTTCCACTGCTGTAGCCACCCCCACAGAGCGTTTGCCACCATCCAGGAGTCAGTGCAGAGATAAAGTACTGGCCACTTTTCTCCCTTGGCAATGTCCAAAGCCAGCTGAATGGCTTTCACCTCGGCAAACTGGCTCGATTCTCCTTGTCCTTCACTGGCTTCTGCAACTTGTCGTGTAGGACCCCACACAGCAGCCTTCCGCTTTCGATGCTTTCCCACAATCCAGCAGGACCCATCAGTGAATGGGGCGTATTTCTTCTCATTTTCTGGCAGTTTATTATATGGTGGGGCCTCCTCCGCACGCGTCACCTCCTCCTCTGGTGACATCCCAAAATCCTTGCCTTCCGGCCAGTCCATGATCACTTCCAGAATTCCTGGGCGACTGGGGCTTCCCATCCGAGTTCGCTGTGTGGTCAGTGCGATCCACTTACTCCATGTAGCACCAGTTGCATGATGTGTGGTGGGGACCCTTTCTTTGAACATCCAACCCAGCACCGGCAGTCGAGGTGCCAAGAGGAGCTGTGCTTCTGTACCAACCACTTCCGAAGCGGCTCGAACCCCTTCATATGCTGCCAATGTCTCTTTTTCTGTTGGAGTGTAATGGGCTTCGGATCCTCTGTATCCCCGACTCCAAAACCCCAGGGGTCGACCTCGGGTCTCCCCTGGTGCTTTCTGCCAGAGGCTCCAGGTAGGGCCATTCTCCCCGGCTGCGGGGTAGAGCACGTTTTTAACATCTTGTCCTGCCCGGACTGGCCCCAGGGCCACCGCTTGGACTATTTCCTGTTTGATTTGTTCAAAAGCTTGTCGTTGCTCAGGACCCCATTTAAAATCGTTCTTCTTCCGGGTTACTTGGTACAGAGGGCTTACAATTAGACTGTAATCTGGGATATGCATTCTCCAAAAACCCACAATGCCTAAGAAAGCTTGTGTCTCCTTTTTACTAGTTGGTGGAGACATGGCTGCTGTTTTGTTGATCACATCCATTGGGATCTGACGGTGTCCATCTTGCCATTTTATTCCTAAAAACTGGATCTCCTGCGCAGGTCCCTTGACCTTACTGCGTTTTATGGCAAAACCAGCTTTCAGAAGGATTCGGACTATCTTATTCCCTTTCGCAAAAACTTCTTCTGCTGTGTTTCCCCATACGATGATGTCATCAATGTAGTGCAGATGTTCTGGAGCTTCACCCTGTTGCAGTGCGGTCTGGATCAGTCCATGGCAAATGGTGGGGCTGTGTTTCCACCCCTGGGGCAGTCGATTCCAGGTGTACTGGACGCCCCTCCAAGTGAAAGCACACTGTGGCTGGCACTCTGCTGCCAAAGGGATTGAGAAGAATGCATCAGTCGTGGCACACCCCTGGGCTGCCTTGGACTCCAGTTCATACTGGAGTTCTAGAATGTCCGGCACGGCAGCGCTCAGCGGTGGCGTGACTTCATTCAGGCCACGATAGCCTACAGTTAGCCTCCACTCTCCATGAGATTTTCGCACCGGCCACATGGGACTGTTAAAGGGTGAGCGAGTCTTGCTGATCACTCCTTGAACCTCTAGTTGACGAATCAGCTCATGGATGGGAATCAGAGAGTCTCGGTTAGTGCGATATTGCCGCCGATGTACCGTTGTGGTAGCGATCGGCACCTGCTGTTCTTCGACCCTCAACAACCCCACAACAGAAGAGTCCTCCGAGAGACCAGGCAAGGTAGACAACTGCTTAACTTCCTCCGTCTCCAAGGCAGCTATGCCAAAGGCCCACCGATACCCCTTTGGGTCCTTAAAATACCCTCTCCTGAGGTAATCTATACCAAGGATGCACGGAGCCTCTGGGCCAGTCACAATGGGATGCTTCTGCCACTCATTCCCAGTTAGGCTCACTTCAGCCTCCAGTACAGTCAACTCTTGGGATCCCCCTGTGACCCCAGAAATACAAATGGGTTCTGCCCCTCTAGAGCTCGATGGTATCAGAGTGCACTGTGCTCCTGTGTCCACTAGAGCCTTGTACTCCTGTGGGTCTGATGTGCCCGGCCATCGAATCCACACCGTCCAATAAACCCGGTTGTCCCTTTCCTCCACCTGGCTGGAGGCAGGGCCCCTCTAATCCTGGTCATAGTATCCCGTACTCACTTCTTGCGGAAATGACTTGGAAGTTCCTTCAAGAGGATCAGAAGCAAGATGAGGCCTTCTGCTCTGTCTGGGGAGCTGCCCGCTGGAAACCGGGGCGGCACTTTTCCTGGAGGGATCCCCTTTTGTGGTTGTCCTTCCTTGCAACTCCTGTACCTGTGTCCGCAGGATGGAAGTAGGTTGTCCATCCCACTTCCTCATGTCCTCCCCGTGGTCACGCAGGTAGAACCACAGGGTGCCTCGTGGCGTGTGCCCTCTGTACTCTCTCTCTTGAGTGGGGAAATGCCTGCTCCTAATAGCTGGGATGCTGGCCCGTACAGGTGGGGAGCAGGACATATTCTCTTCAAGTTGCTGGACCTTCCGGGACAGTTTCTCCACAGCCGAGACAAGGGGGGAAGAGAGACTTTCTTCATATCGCCGGAGCCGGCCAGCCACCTCATCCACCGTTGGTCCCTCTTCGCCTTTCCATTCCATCACTGCCAGTGAGTTGGCATGTGACGATGGTGCGCTCCGTACAAACTCCCGCCACATGGGCCTTGTGCATTGCACCTCGTCAGGGTCTGTGGGTAAGTCTGCATTGTCCAAGTGATAACAAATCATCTCCCGCACGGCTAATTCTCTCAGGCACTGGATACCTCTTTCCATGGTGGTCCACTGGCTTGGTTGACATACAACATCTTCACTGAGGGGGTACCTCTCCCTCACGCCTGACAGGAGTCGTTTCCAGAGGCTGAGGGCTTGGGTCTTCTTTCCAATTGCCTTGTCAATGCCACCTTCCCTAGACAGGGATCCCAGCTGCCTGGCTTCCCTACCCTCTAATTCCAGGCTGCTGGCCCCGTTATCCCAACACCGAGGCAGCCAGGTGACAATGTGCTCACCTGAAAGTCGGCTAAAATCTTTTCGCATATCCCGCAGCTCGCTCAAGGATAGGGATCGGGTAATTATCTCTGGTTCTGCCTCTTCCTGCTGTCCTCGTGATGGCCCTGGTTCATCGTCATCTCTTACTGAGCGAACTGATTTCTTTGTGTACTTCTTCTTCTGTATGGGGGCAACTGATACTGGCACGGGCTGGTTCCCTGGTTCAGCGGCAGTGGCTGCCACCAGGGCTGGAGTAGCCGCAGGGCCCGTCGGAGGGGCTGCAGTAGCCACAGCGCCTGTCGCAGGGGCTGCAGTAGCCGCAGTGCCCGTCGGAGGGGCTGCAGTAGCCGCAGGGCCCGTCGGAGGGGCTGCAGTAGCCGCAGGGCCCGTCGCAGGGGCTGCAGTAGCTGCAGGGCCCGTCACAGGGGCTGCAGCAGCCACAGGGCCCGTCGCGGGGGCTGCAGTAGCCACAGGGCCCGTCACGGGGGCTGCAGTAGCCGCAGGGCCCGTCGCAGGGGCTGCAGTAGCCGCAGGGCCCGTCGGAGGGGCTGCAGTAGCCGCAGGGCCCGTCACAGGGGCTGCAGTAGCCGCAGGGCCCGTCACAGGGGCTGCAGTAGCCGCAGGGCCCGTCGCAGGGGCTGCAGTAGCCGCAGGGCCCGTCGCAGGGGCTGCAGCAGCCGCAGGGCCCGTCGCAGGGGCTGCAGCAGCCGCAGGGTCCGTCACAGGGGCTGCAGCAGCCGCAGTGTCCGTCACAGGGGCTGCAGCAGCCGCAGTGTCCGTCGCAGGGGCTGCAGCAGCCGCAGGGCCCGTCGCAGGGGCTGCAGTAGCCGCAGGGCCCGTCACAGGGGCTGCAGCAGCCGCAGGGCCCGTCACAGGGGCTGCAGCAGCCGCAGGGCCCGTCACAGGGGCTGCAGCAGCCGCAGGGCCCGTCACAGGGGCTGCAGCAGCCGCAGGGCCCGTCACAGGGGCTGCAGCAGCCGCAGGGCCTGTCACAGGGGCTGCAGCAGCCGCAGGGCCTGTCACAGGGGCTGCAGTAGCCGCAGGGCCTGTCACAGGGGCTGCAGCAGCCGCAGGGTCCGTCACAGGGGCTGCAGCAGCCGCAGTGTCCGTCACAGGGGCTGCAGCAGCCGCAGGGCCCGTCGCAGGGGCTGCAGTAGCCACAGGGCCCGTCGCAGGGGCTGCAGCAGCCGCAGGGCCCGTCGCAGGGGCTGCAGCAGCCGCAGGGCCTGTCGCAGGGGCTGCAGTAGCCGCAGGGCCCGTCGCAGGGGCTGCAGTAGCCGCAGGGCCCGTCGCAGGGGCTGCAGGAGCCGCAGGGCCCGTCACAGGGGCTGCAGTAGCCGCAGGGCCCGTCGCAGGGGCTGCAGTAGCCACAGTGACCGTCGCAGGGGCTGCAGTAGCCGCAGGGCCCGTCGCAGGGGCTGCAGCAGCCGCAGGGCCCGTCGCAGGGGCTGCAGTAGCCGCAGGGCCCGTCGCAGGGGCTGCAGTAGCCGCACGGCCCGTCGCAGGGGCTGCAGTAGCCGCAGGGCCCGTCGCAGGGGCTGCAGTAGCCGCAGGGCCCGTCGCAGGGGCTGCAGTAGCCACAGTGTCCGTCACAGGGGCTGCAGTAGCCGCAGGGCCCGTCGCAGGGGCTGCAGTAGCCACAGTGTCCGTCGCAGGGGCTGCAGCAGCCGCAGGGCCCGTCGCAGGGGCTGCAGCAGCCGCAGGGCCCGTCGCAGGGGCTGCAGCAGCCATAGGACCTGTCGGTCTGGTCTCCGTCTCTTTCCCCTGAGGGTGCCGCGTAACACTGAGCGGTGCCTGGTAGATCCTGGCCAGGGCCCAGCACAGTGCGGGGAGTTGTGCCTCTCTGGAACAGCCACAGCATTTTCCCTTCAGATGTTCTACTACTCTGTCAGGGTCCTGTAGTTGTTCAGGGGTGAAGTCCCAGACCCTTGGAGGCGAGAAGTTCTCTGGGTACCTGCCCATGTTCTCCCACGTGCCGTGGCACCCCTGACTGTCCAGCCTCGGGGCAGATCTCTGGGGGGTGGTCTTAAATAGTCGTTTAACCCCAAACAAGACCTGGAACACAGGATTCAGCAGACATAACACTAGGACCAGGCTGGTTTGAGCATCCCAAGGATGTTCAAAATTCTCAAAAGCTGTCATACCTGACCCGAAGGAGAAAAGGGAGGCAAAGGAGCTGGGGAAAGTGTCCCCCCCTGTTTCCCCCATAGACTGGGTGTAATTATTAACGAATTCTGAGAGACGGTGCCTGATGTACGGACAGGACGGCAATACCACGTAAATGCCCCAAAGTAACTGTCTAACCAGTGATGTTATCATATCATACGCCGATATCGCACAGGACAGTAAAATGATAATCCTCATCCCCCTCCCAGAAGTAGCAAATACGATCGCAGGGAGTACATAAGCCATATAGGAATTTACATAACACAGCCATGAGAACAAACCAAGCAACATGGTGACCAGCGACTATTTACCTAATAAAATAAACGCATACAACAAATTCGGTTTTACAAGCTCTGGTGGGATTCTGTCGTTATCTCAACCCTTCGAGCCCCACGTTGGGCGCCAAACAGGACTGTCGTGGTTTGGCCTCAGACGGCAACAAAGAACCACGTGACGCTCGCTCAGATCTTCCCGATATGGGAAGGATCAGAAGAAAAAGGGAAAACTCTTGGGTTGAGACAAAGGCAGTTTAACAGAACAGCAGAGGGAACAAGAAAAACAGCAACAATAACACGGACAGAGGAACATACAAACACGATTACGGAACTGCCGCTCCCCGTCACTCACCAACCTGGACCCGGGACGCCCCAGCCCGCTCCAAGCAGCGACTTCCTGCCCCCTCCCCCGGCAGCTCAGGGGGGGCATGGCTCACCTGGCATGGAATACTGTCTCCTGGGGAGAATTAACCCTGTCCCCACCGGAACCAGGACACCCTGATGTGGCAGGGGGTGGATGATGGTCTCCGAAGGAGAAGAGGGAAGGGTGAGGGTGACAGCATGGAAAAGGGTCCATGGGAAGGAGGGGGACATGGAGTTTCGGGAACATGGGTTTTTGGGGACGTGGGGTTTTGGGGACATGGGGTTTAGGGACATAGATTTTTCTGGATACGGGTTTTTGGGGACGTGGGGTTTTTGGGGACGTGGGGTATTTGGGACGTGGGATTTTGGGGACATGGGATTCTGGGGACATGGGATTCTGGGGACATGGTTTTTTAGGGATGTGGTTTTTTGGGGACCTCGAGTTTTGGGGACACGGGTTTGTAGGGAGATGGTACAGTGATGGTTTTGGCAGTTTTCGGTCCACGGTTGGCCTCGATGATCTGAAAGGTCCCTTCCAACCTGGGCAGTTCTGTGATTCTCTGGGGCAGAAGCAGCTGTTTCTGCAGCGGCCACCGGCCCGGCAGGAGCGTGTCTCCCCTCCCCGGCGTTGCCCATCCTCCCGCTCCCACCAGCGCCGGGGCAGCGGGGTTCTCCTGGCCACCCTCGCGGGTGCCACCGCCGCCGGTGGAGCCAGGGCCCTGCCCCGCTCCCCTCCCCGCCCAGGGACGGCCGGTCCCCGGGGACGTGGCTCAGGGTGGGCTGCAGGCGGCTGGAGGAGAAAGGAGTCCTCCCATGGTTGGGTCTCTCTCCGGAATCCAGCAGGAATTTGTCCTTCCTCTCGTGGTGTGTCGACACCAAGACACTTTTCCCTGAGGAATGCTCGGTCCAAGGTCCCATCCCCGAGCCAGACGTGGCGGATGAGCAGCGCTGGGGAGGGGCGTGTGGCCACCACAGCCCAGGGAGAAGAGCTGCCCCGGGGACTGAAGGGAGAGACGCAGCGAGTGCCAGCCCTTCCCCTGCCCCCCCAAAATGAGGGAATTTCCCCCCCAAACCGGTGGGGAATTTCCGGGAGAGGTTGTGAGCTCGGGCGTCAGCAGGGCGAGGGCCTGGGAGAGGCGGGAGAAGCGCAGGGACGAGGAGCGGGTCCCAGCCCGGCTCCCACGGAGCTCTCCCGAGGGATGCCCGTAACGACTCCGTGGCGGCGGTTCCGTCCTGTGCCCCATCTTTCCCTGGGCCCCTCCTCTCCTGAGAAGGTCTGGCCCCGTTGGCCGCTTCCAGACCACCAGGGCTCCTCAGAGCAGCCTTTTTGGGGCAGTTCCAACCGCAGCCAGCGCCAAACCCCACTCCCGGACATCAGAGAAGACCCACCAAGGCTCAGCGCCAGGGAAGCGGCTCCTCGCGCTCCCGCGGGGATGGAGCTGGGTCACAAATCCCTGGGGGATTCTCTGGGTCCCCAGTGTACCTCCCCGACCCGCCATGCCCCAGGGAAGGGGGTGGGCTGGGGGTCCAGGAAGGCAGATGGCCCAGCGTGGGGCTCCGAAATGGCCTGGGACCCCCGGAGGGCTGAGTCCGTGGGGCAGGGAACTGCCACCCCTCCGCAAGCGCGGCAGGGACCCAGAGGTCCGGGCTGTCCGTCCACGCTCCTCTGCTGCCCCACACCACACGGAGAGGGGACACGGGGACACACACACAGACGTGGAGCGAAGCTTTGCTGAAGGAGTTTATTGATCACGAGAGGGAAACGGTCACGGGCTCCCGGGGATTGGGGGGGCCATCCAGGGATGATCATCTCCTCATGCCGCTGGAGGGGGACAGGACGATGGCGTCACCACCGGCTCCAGTCCTGGAAGACAGAGCCCAAAGTGAGACCCCCGGCACGCGCCGGGGCAGGAGCGCGGCCGCGTCCCCACCGTCTCTCTGCAGAGGCCTGGGGAAGGAGAAGGGAACCGGAGCCCTCCATGCCCCCAGGGCAGGACGTGGCTCTCCGGAGACCCCCGGGGCACCCACGGCCCCTCGCCCAGTGTGTCGTTACCCGGGGACGCCCCCAAATCTCCTGGAGCCCTGCCCAGCCCTCACGGGCATCCCGGGGGTCTGGATGGCAGCGGAGCCCCTGCCTGGCCGAGGCGGGGACCCGGGCAGTCCCTGAAACCCAGCCCGGGCGCAGGGAAAGGCAGGGCAGCAGCTCCGTCCCGCTGGCCCTGGGACGCGCGTCACGGACGGCCCCTCGGCTCCGCTCTCCCAGAGCCACGGTGGTCCCGGCCCCGAGGGCTCGGGGATCCCCTGGGGCCCAGGACCCGCTGTGGGGCCGGAGCCGCCGTGGCGCTGCTCACCTAGGCATCAGCCAGCTCAGCCATGCGTCTCTGGCGCGCCACCTCCACCAGCTTCTCAGCCATGGGGCCCTGGGGAGACGGGGGGGTCAGGGGTGCACTGGGGCGCGCTGGGAAAGCACTGGGGTGCCCGGGGGGTGAGTGGGGTCCCAGTGCAGACACTGGGAGTGAGTGGGGTCCCAGTGGAGATACTGGAGTCTTGGGTGGGGTCCCAGTGCAAATACTGGCGGGGAGTGAGTGGGGTCCCAGTGCAGATACTGGTGGGAGGGAGCGGGGTCCCAGTGCAGGAACTGGGGTCCCTGAGTTGGGCTGGGGGTGCACGGAAAGCCGCGGGCGTCTTGGGGAAGGGCCCACCTGGGTGCGTGGCGGTGAACTGGGGCGTGCTGGGGTGCACTGGGGTCTACAGGGCTGTAATGGGGTGGACGGGGATGACCGGGGACGTGGGGAAGGGGGTCTCCCTGGGAAAACCCTGGGGGGCACGGGTGTTCCCTGGGGTTGCACTGGCGTGTACTGGGGCACACTGGGATGCTCTGGAGTGCGGTGGTCGTGGGGGGGGGCGGGTCTGGGGGCAGCGAATCTCGTGGTACCTACCATAGACCTCTTCACTCGCCCGAACCTAAATCCCCCCTGCGGAGAGACCATGGGATCGCCCTGGTCACTGGGATGTCCCCAGTCCCAGCAAGCAACTGGGGGAGCAAACGGCCCTCCAGTTCCACAGACCGGGTGCCCCCCAAGCCCACCCAGTACTTACACCTATGCAGAAACCTCCGCTTCCTTCCGAGCGCTGGGGAGAAAGAGCACGGGGTGGTCTGGATGGGACCATGGCAGGGCTGGGGGGGACGGCACGGGCGTCCCGAGTCTCCCCGGCCCCGAGGCTTCCCAGGAAAATGCCTTCTGCTGCCCCCCCAAGCCCACCCAGTACTTACACCTATGCAGTAACCTCCGCTTCCTTGCAAGGCCTGGGGAGAAAGAGCACGGGGTGGTCTGGATGGGACCGTGGCGCGGCTGGGGGGGACGGCCCGGGCGTCCCCGCTCTCCCCGGCCCCGAGGCTTCCCAGGAAAATGCCTTCTGCTGCCCCCCAGGCCCAGCCCCCCAAGTGTCACCTGGGAGCCCGGCTCACGCTAGGGCCAGGGGTGGGGGTGGGGGCAAAGGAATCGTGAGGAATTTGGGAGCCCCAAAGAGGGTGGGGGTGGGGGGGGCGCAGAGATCGGGCACGGGGGCAATTGGCGGGACCCCAAGGGACGGGGCCGGGGGCTCTGAAGGGACAGGACGGCTGGGATGGATGGGAAAGGGAAGGAGCCCGAGGGGAGGGGACGCGGGGACTTCAGGCGGTGGTTGGTGGGGGCAGAAGGAGCACAATGAGGGGCCGGGGGGGAGATGGGGGGTGGGAGTGGGGGGAGGGAAGGCACTGTGGGGACACGGCTGCAGGAGAGAGGGTGGAAGGCAAAGGGCTGAGGGGAAAGAGGGAAAGAAAGGCCTTGGCAACGATGGAAAGGTTGGACACGGAGCAGATCCCCCGGGGGAGACGTCAGAGGGGCCCAAAAGGCCGGGATTCAGAGGTGCCGGGGGCGGATGTGGGGGCACCAAGACGAGAGGCCGAGCCAAGGGCTTTTGTGCTCCCCGCGGCCATTTCCCGCGGTGGCGGAGCCGGCGTCCCACAGCCCAGCCTCGTCCTGCGGCGCTGGGGACCCACCTGAGCATCGTCCGGGGTGCACAGCAGGATGGTGAAGAGCAGGGCCACGCCGAGCACCGCCACCTTCATCTTCCTCTGTGCTGTGGAGAGTCCCGGGTGCAGCGGGAGAAGGCGAAGGGGCAGATTTATCCCTCCCAGGACTCCTCCTTGTCCCTCCCCACCCCGAGAGCCCCCGGGGCAAAGCCGGGCTTGGCAGAGACACCGGCCCTGGCCACGAGCCCACCCTGGCACAGAGTCACCCCCACCTCCGGCACCGGCCCAGCGTCGGCACGGGGCAGGTGGGCAGGGAAGGGCCTCGGCACTGGGGGGCGGCCGCAGGGGGCGGACGGAGCCCCCCGACAGCCGGACACCCCACGGCAATGACCCACTGCTCCATCATGAGACCATCCTCCAACAGCCCCCAAAGCCAGAACCCCCCATCCCCCCGTATCCCTCACCCCCAGACCCCCACATCCCTCACCCCCAGACCCCCACATCCCCCAGACCCCCATCTCCCCCTATCCCTCACCTCCGGACCAGTCTTTCCCTCCAGGCCCCCCCAGGAGTGACACCAGCCTCCAACCAGGGGTCTCAGGGCAGGAATGTCTCTGCCCCCTCCCCAGCCCCTCGGGTAAAGGGGGGGGCTGGGACCGAGCCCCCTTCCTCGGCGCCAGGGACCCTGGGATTAGGGAACGCGGGAGGGGGGAGGGCCATGGGGACGGCAGGACCTTCAGGCACTGGGGGCACTGGGGGCACTGGGGGGTGCTGGGCGTGGGGCGGGGAGGGCTCGGCGTGGGGGACATGCTGGGGGGTGGCTGTGCCCAGCTCCAGCCCCCGCCGTTCCCCGGGCTCCGCGGGACCCAAACTGGTGCCGTTCCCAGCCACGGCCCCCCCTGGGCAGAGGGGACTGTCCCCTGCCCTGGCCCTCGCCCTGCCGGCGCCTGGGGACACCCTGTGCCCCCCCGGCTCTGGGGTCCCAAGAGAGGGTCCCAGCGCTCTGTCCCCAGTGCGGCGCTGGCTCCGGTCCCCGCTGGGGCTCGGCCACCGCTGGCCAAAGGCCCTCGTCCCCTCCAGTGTCCTCAGCCCCGGCCTGGGCCAGTGCTGGCCCTGGATGTGGCCGTTCAGAGGGACGCGATGGAGCCTCGGCTCGTCCCCACGCAGCCCCCCAGCGCTGATTGCGGGCACGGAGCCCCCCGTCCCGCAGCATCTCTGACACCTGCCTGTGCCTCGCGGCACACGGAGCCCTTCAGCCCCCTCGCGCCTTCCCCAGAGCCCGGTTGGGGGCAGAACGGTGGGGGCTACGGCAGCCGGGGCACCCTCCGGCCCCAGCCGCGGGCAGAGCCCCTCGGGGAGGGCGGTGCTGGGGGCAGCGGGGAGCGGCGGGTCCTGGGCCACCCCAGCACCGGGGTCCCTCCTTTCCCCGGGGACAGGCTGGCGCCCAGAGCCGGGGGGACCTCCCTTTTCCCCTTCCCCCCGGCTCCTGCTCAAGCCATAACCGTCGGCGGGAGGTGTGATGAGTTGCACCTGGACTTTGGGCGATGGCTGGCAACAGCCAAACGCTGTCTGCAGCGGGGACCGAGGTGTTTTGTTCCCGTGCGAATATGACTGTTGGTCACTTCTCTCACTCTATCCAGAGTGGACAGCCCAGGAGCCCCCGGAGCTCTCCCGCGCGGCAGCGCCTGCACGCCAGGATCTCCCCTGGAGCGGGGACGCTCGCTCAAGCTGCTGCTCCTCGAGTTGGGAGATTCCTTGTCGCGACAGATCCTCGGGAGGTGACTGAGAGCACGTGAACTTTGAAATCTTAGCTGAGAGACGTAAAGGATTGATTGCGCAGACACAATCCTTTAGACATAAACCGTTGGCCAAGTCTGGGACTAGGATTGGATCCGGCCGCAGCCCGACTCCTCTCTGAGAAGGAGTTTAAAAGCCAGGGGGTCCTTTCCGAGCCTCGTGGCTCAACGGGAGGGTCTCCCCGACAGCTTGTCTGACCCTGGCCCTGTGCAGTAAATAATCAGGTGTACCTTGTCTCGTAAATCTCGTAAAACACTGTCGCGTTCACTACTAACTTTGGTGAGTCAGTGGTTTATATTAATAAATATTTCACTGCTTCTCCCTTACGAGTGGAGTTAATCCCTCCGCCCGCGACAGGGCGGTGCCGGGGGAGCAGCCGGGCAGCCGGGGGGCTGCTCTCCTTGGGGGAGCCTGGGGGCAGGGGAGTCCTGCAGGAGGGGGGTCCGAGCAGCCGGAGGGATGGAGCTGCCTCCTCAGGGGTGCCGCGTCCTCTTCCCTCTCCCCCGCCTGCCCCGCGCGGGCCCTGGCTCTCCAGGCTGGTTTCCTTCACCCCCCGGCGCAACCGCCGCCACCCTGGGGGCCCTGGGCAGCATCCTCGGGGCGGTGTGGGGCAGGGACGGCGTGGGGTCGGTCACTACCGGCCCGGGCTCCGCTCCCAGCGGGGAGAGACGCCGGGGGAAGTCGCTCAAGCCGGGCCAGACCTTTTCCAGCAACCCGGCATCAATGGACCCGGTCTCTGCCGTCGTGACACCCCCGCAACCGGCCGTCGCGGCTCTCTTCAAGGGCACGAGTGCCCCCAAGAGCAGAGGGAAGAGCTGGGACCTCTGTCAGCGGGGACGGGTTCAGGGTGGAGATGGGCCTTTTTGGCTCAAGGAGCTCAGGCCCCCCAGGTTTTCCTCCCTGCAGACGCACACAGCTCCCGGGGGAGATGAAGACCGGCACAGAGAGCGACTGACTGGTTTCTGCAGAACGAGGAGACCAGCACTCTGATGGTGTGAGCTGCCGCTGGGAGGAGACGGGACCAGTAAGGGCTCCGTCGGGAGGTGCAGCACAGCTCTACGGGTCTCTCCTGATGGCAGAAGGAACCACGTGTGACGAGCCGCAAATCCACCGGCCGCACTGAGCAACGGCGGCATCGAATGCGTTGGCCTCACTGCCTGTGCTGAGCCCCTGGGACATTGACATTATCCCGGCAAATCCACGGATGCTCTGTAAGGCCGGCACGTCCCTCTGTAAACTCATCCTCTGCTCCATGCCACAGGAATTCCAGCCACCACGCTGCGCTTCCCAACGGCCGTTCACTTCCTAACCCACCCAGCAGCCCACGTCCCACCTCCGAGAGTAAAACAGCGCTCGATTTGAGTCCTCGGTCCCCGAGGTCGGGAGGGCGGTTTATTTTTTTAGGAGACACGAGGTGGGAATCAAAGGCTGGTGGTAAAACCTGGATGGGGTTTTTGAAGTCAGTCGGCAGGTTTGCCCGAGTCTCAGCGAACCTGAGGTGTCGCTGGTCGTGTCCCCATGATGGGACAGGCTCCTGCCCCCGCTCGGAAGAAAGCCTGTCTGGGGGCATCCGCCTGAGAAGAGGGAAAGGAGGGTGCGCTGAGAAGTCAGACACGAGCACCGTAAACAGCTCAGATCCCTCGCTGACATTAGATGGCATTTCCGAGGGTTAGGGATAAGGTCGTATCTTCACGAGACACTAACTCTAAAGAAGGGATCTCTTGTGGCTCAGTCGTGAAAGGATTTAAGGCACCTGACTGGAATATTTGCTTTGGAAATGCCCAAAGAGCAGGCAGCCACCTGGAAGATCTTCATTTTGACGGCTTCTGCTTTCTGCGTTATTCGTTGGACAGCCAAGTCACCCAGCGCTGAATCGTTCATCGCATTCAAACACGCCGTGATGTTTTTTGCCTTCTGGACCTATTTTGAGAAGAATTGATGAATTGTAGGTGCTGCCACAACTGAGGAATATTGGATTAGGAGCGGCCGAGGCTGCCTTTGAGAGAAATGCAAACCAGCGGGCGGCATGGGATGCCCCTTGACATTCAAGGTGGTGTTCGGGGAGGTCCCCTCTGCCGGCCCAGCGGTGGCGACCACCATGTGCTCGGGTGGTTGCAACTGTGAGCCGCGCATTGAAAAAGGGGAATGTCAGCAGTTGGCCGGTTTGACCAAGGGCTGGACAAGAGCCTTCACGAGGTTGCTCTGAAGGGTGGCTGATCCTACCCGTGCCGTCCCCCGCCACCTCCTCAGGGTGAGCTCAAGGCCTGTGGTTTTGACAGTTCATCTCCCAGCCAAAACCCCACCGACGCTTCCGAGCACCCCAAAGTGCCAACACAAACCAACTTTTAACAAGCCCAACAAAAGGGGTGCAGGGCACAGATCGGACAAACCAACCGGAGTTTTACCACATTTATTTTCCAAATAAATTTTTATCAGGGTTGTTCTCCTCAGGCTCTGACCCGCAGTGAGGCATCCCACCGTTTTACAGTGGGAAAGGGGAGGAAAAGTGCATGTACCACTTCTTCTTTGGTGGGAACACTTGGTTCAGTGCTCATCTTGCACGCTCGGATAGCGTTGGAGCCTGAGCAATGACCCCAGCTCTGCCCTTGGCTGTTTGGAGATGGATCTTCCCCAGGGATGGAGGCGGGAGCGAGTCTGTCTGGGGTCAATGCCTGGCACATCAGCCCCACGGGAGTGTGAAGCTCTGGTGGACTCTGGTCCACGGTGCCCTCCAATGCCGTCAGCTCGCAAAGGAGCAGAATTCACATTTCTGGAGTGATGGCAGGATCCCAAGGAATGTGTCTTGGCAGCCGAGGAAAGCCTAACTGGGAATGAGTGGCAAAAACATCCCATGGTGCCTGGTCAGGAGGGTCCATGCGGAATGGTCCGTGCCAAGGACAGTCCAGTCAACTCAGCTGCCCCCATCGTCTGCCTGGCTGGAGAGAGCGCCCTTTATTCCTGGTCAGGGTATTCCTCACTTGGTCTTTGTAACTGGAAAGCAGAGGTCCCTCCATCAGGGTCAAAAATGAGATCAGCCCTTCTGCCCTGCCCAACAGAAGCTGGAGCAGTTGGTTTCCTCAATGGATGCCTTTTGGCTGTTGAGGGTTTTTTGGAGTTCCTGTACCAGAGCTCATCATCTCCAGGTAGGCGCACCATCCCACTTCCTCGTGTCCTATCCCTGGTCACACAGGTGGAACCGCAGCGTGGAGCGTGGTGTGTGCCACCACAGCCCTTTCCCTTGAGCAGAAAAAGGCTGGCTCTTAGTAGCTGAGCTATTGGTCAGTTTTTTAAAGGTTGGGACAGCTTCTCCCCAGCTGAGACGCGGGCCTGTAGGGAGGAATGAGATTCTCTTTCAGTTCCTGGGGGTGTCTGGCCAACCCATCCACAGCCGGTGCCTCCATGTCAGTCTAACTCTTCATCTCCACGGTGTTGGCGTATGAAAAGGGTGCACCTTGTATGAGCTCCCACCTCATGGACCGTGGGTGCTGGATGTCAACCAGACTTTTGGATGTCTGGTTGTTCTCTAGGTTGCTGCGAATCACCTCCACCACGGCCACTTCCCTCTGGGTGCTGCCCTCAATGGTGGTCCACCTGTTTGGGGATTTGCAAGATCTTTCCTTGATGGGACACTTCTCCTTCACACTCAGCAGGAGTCACCTCCAGAAGGCGAGGGGTGGAGCCTGAGTGATGACCCCAGCTCTGCCCTGTGCCATCTGGAGATGGATTTTTCCCCAGGGATGGATGTGGGGAGGGGGAGGGCCCAGCAGGGGCTGGGAGGGAAGGGGTCGGGGGCAGAAGGAGGGGATGAGGCAGTTCCACAGGACTGGTGGGGCTGTCACTGGGGACAGACGGACAGTGGGGGGGCCTTCTTTGCCCCACATTTACGTCTTGCTTCCCATCTCCCAGTATCCTCCAGTTCCCAGTGTCCCTCAGGGCCTGTGAAGGGTGGGGGGAAGGACGGGGCTCAGAATCACAGAACAGTAGGGGTTGGCAGGGACCTCTGGAGATCATCCCGTCCCACCCCCTGCCAGAGCAGGGTCACCTACAGCAGGTGGCACAGGAACGCGTCCAGGCGGGTTTGGGATGTCTTCAGAGTTGGAGACTCCCCCACCTCTCTGGGCAGCCTGGGCCAGGGCTCTGCCACCCTCAGGGTAAAAAAGTTCCTCCTCATGTTTAGGTGGAACTTCCTATGTCCAAGTTTGTGCCCGTTACCTCTTGTCCTGTCCCCGGGCACCACTGAGAAGAGCCTGGCCCCATCCTCCTGACACCCCCCTTTAAGTATTTAGAAGCATTGATAAGGTCCCCCCTCAGGCGTCTTTCTTCCAGACTGAAGAGACCCAAATCCCTCAGCCTTTCTTCATCAGGGAGGTGTTACAGTCCCCTAATAATCATTATATCTGTTTAATAGTTGCTGGTTGTGATACCGGCTTATCAGTTCCCGAGGTTGGTTTGTCCGATCTGTGCCCTGCACCCCTTTTGTTGGGCTTGTTAAAAGTTGGTTTGTGTTGGCACTTTGGGGTGCTCGGAAGCGTCGGTGGGGTTTTGGCTGGGAGATGAACTGTCAAAACCACAGGCCTTGAGCTCACCCTGAGGAGGTGGCGGGGGACGGCACGGGTAGGATCAGCCACCCTTCAGAGCAACCTCGTGAAGGCTCTTGTCCAGCCCTTGGTCAAACCGGCCAACTGCTGACATTCCCCTTTTTCAATGCGCGGCTCACAGTTGCAACCACCCGAGCACATGGTGGTCGCCACCGCTGGGCCGGCAGAGGGGACCTCCCCGAACACCACCTTGAATGTCAAGGGGCATCCCATGCCGCCCGCTGGTTTGCATTTCTCTCAAAGGCAGCCTCGGCCGCTCCTAATCCAATATTCCTCAGTTGTGGCAGCACCTACAATTCATCAATTCTTCTCAAAATAGGTCCAGAAGGCAAAAAACATCACGGCGTGTTTGAATGCGATGAACGATTCAGCGCTGGGTGACTTGGCTGTCCAACGAATAACGCAGAAAGCAGAAGCCGTCAAAATGAAGATCTTCCAGGTGGCTGCCTGCTCTTTGGGCATTTCCAAAGCAAATATTCCAGTCAGGTGCCTTAAATCCTTTCACGACTGAGCCACAAGAGATCCCTTCTTTAGAGTTAGTGTCTCGTGAAGATACGACCTTATCCCTAACCCTCGGAAATGCCATCTAATGTCAGCGAGGGATCTGAGCTGTTTACGGTGCTCGTGTCTGACTTCTCAGCGCACCCTCCTTTCCCTCTTCTCAGGCGGATGCCCCCAGACAGGCTTTCTTCCGAGCGGGGGCAGGAGCCTGTCCCATCATGGGGACACGACCAGCGACACCTCAGGTTCGCTGAGACTCGGGCAAACCTGCCGACTGACTTCAAAAACCCCATCCAGGTTTTTACCACCAGCCTTTGATTCCCACCTCGTGTCTCCTAAAAAAATAAACCGCCCTCCCGACCTCGGGGACCGAGGACTCAAATCGAGCGCTGTTTTACTCTCGGAGGTGGGACGTGGGCTGCTGGGTGGGTTAGGAAGTGAACGGCCGTTGGGAAGCGCAGCGTGGTGGCTGGAATTCCTGTGGCATGGAGCAGAGGATGAGTTTACAGAGGGACGTGCCGGCCTTACAGAGCATCCGTGGATTTGCCGGGATAATGTCAATGTCCCAGGGGCTCAGCACAGGCAGTGAGGCCAACGCATTCGATGCCGCCGTTGCTCAGTGCGGCCGGTGGATTTGCGGCTCGTCACACGTGGTTCCTTCTGCCATCAGGAGAGACCCGTAGAGCTGTGCTGCACCTCCCGACGGAGCCCTTACTGGTCCCGTCTCCTCCCAGCGGCAGCTCACACCATCAGAGTGCTGGTCTCCTCGTTCTGCAGAAACCAGTCAGTCGCTCTCTGTGCCGGTCTTCATCTCCCCCGGGAGCTGTGTGCGTCTGCAGGGAGGAAAACCTGGGGGGCCTGAGCTCCTTGAGCCAAAAAGGCCCATCTCCACCCTGAACCCGTCCCCGCTGACAGAGGTCCCAGCTCTTCCCTCTGCTCTTGGGGGCACTCGTGCCCTTGAAGAGAGCCGCGACGGCCGGTTGCGGGGGTGTCACGACGGCAGAGACCGGGTCCATTGATGCCGGGTTGCTGGAAAAGGTCTGGCCCGGCTTGAGCGACTTCCCCCGGCGTCTCTCCCCGCTGGGAGCGGAGCCCGGGCCGGTAGTGACCGACCCCACGCCGTCCCTGCCCCACACCGCCCCGAGGATGCTGCCCAGGGCCCCCAGGGTGGCGGCGGTTGCGCCGGGGGGTGAAGGAAACCAGCCTGGAGAGCCAGGGCCCGCGCGGGGCAGGCGGGGGAGAGGGAAGAGGACGCGGCACCCCTGAGGAGGCAGCTCCATCCCTCCGGCTGCTCGGACCCCCCTCCTGCAGGACTCCCCTGCCCCCAGGCTCCCCCAAGGAGAGCAGCCCCCCCGGCTGCCCGGCTGCTCCCCCGGCACCGCCCTGTCGCGGGCGGAGGGATTAACTCCACTCGTAAGGGAGAAGCAGTGAAATATTTATTAATATAAACCACTGACTCACCAAAGTTAGTAGTGAACGCGACAGTGTTTTACGAGATTTACGAGACAAGGTACACCTGATTATTTACTGCACAGGGGCCAGGGTCAGACAAGCTGTCGGGGAGACCCTCCCGTTGAGCCACGAGGCTCGGAAAGGACCCCCTGGCTTTTAAACTCCTTCTCAGAGAGGAGTCGGGCTGCGGCCGGATCCAATCCTAGTCCCAGCCTTGGCCAACGGTTTATGTCTAAAGGACTGTGTCTGCGCAATCAATCCTTTACGTCTCTCAGCTAAGATTTCAAAGTTCACGTGCTCTCAGTCACCTCCCGAGGATCTGTCGCGACAAGGAATCTCCCAACTCGAGGAGCAGCAGCTTGAGCGAGCGTCCCCGCTCCAGGGGAGATCCTGGCGTGCAGGCGCTGCCGCGCGGGAGAGCTCCGGGGGCTCCTGGGCTGTCCACTCTGGATAGAGTGAGAGAAGTGACCAACAGTCATATTCGCACGGGAACAAAACACCTCGGTCCCCGCTGCAGACAGCGTTTGGCTGTTGCCAGCCATCGCCCAAAGTCCAGGTGCAACTCATCACACCTCCCGCCGACGGTTATGGCTTGAGCAGGAGCCGGGGGGAAGGGGAAAAGGGAGGTCCCCCCGGCTCTGGGCGCCAGCCTGTCCCCGGGGAAGGAGGGACCCCGGTGCTGGGGTGGCCCAGGACCCGCCGCTCCCCGCTGCCCCCAGCACCGCCCTCCCCGAGGGGCTCTGCCCGCGGCTGGGGCCGGAGGGTGCCCCGGCTGCCGTAGCCCCCACCGTTCTGCCCCCAACCGGGCTCTGGGGAAGGCGCGAGGGGGCTGAAGGGCTCCGTGTGCCGCGAGGCACAGGCAGGTGTCAGAGATGCTGCGGGACGGGGGGCTCCGTGCCCGCAATCAGCGCTGGGGGGCTGCGTGGGGACGAGCCGAGGCTCCATCGCGTCCCTCTGAACGGCCACATCCAGGGCCAGCACTGGCCCAGGCCGGGGCTGAGGACACTGGAGGGGACGAGGGCCTTTGGCCAGCGGTGGCCGAGCCCCAGCGGGGACCGGAGCCAGCGCCGCACTGGGGACAGAGCGCTGGGACCCTCTCTTGGGACCCCAGAGCCGGGGGGGCACAGGGTGTCCCCAGGCGCCGGCAGGGCGAGGGCCAGGGCAGGGGACAGTCCCCTCTGCCCAGGGGGGGCCGTGGCTGGGAACGGCACCAGTTTGGGTCCCGCGGAGCCCGGGGAACGGCGGGGGCTGGAGCTGGGCACGGCCCCCCCCCAGCATGTCCCCCACGCCGAGCCCTCCCCGCCCCACGCCCAGCACCCCCCAGTGCCCCCAGTGCCTGAAGGTCCTGCCGTCCCCATGGCGCTCCCCCCTCCCGCGTTCCCTAATCCCAGGGTCCCTGGCACCGAGGAAGGGGGCTCGGTCCCAGCCCCCCCCTTTACCCGAGGGGCTGGGGAGGGGGCAGAGACATTCCTGCCCTGAGACCCCTGGTTGGAGGCTGGTGTCACTCCTGGGGGGGCCTGGAGGGAAAGACTGGTCCGGAGGTGAGGGATAGGGGGAGATGGGGGTCTGGGGGATGTGGGGGTCTGGGGGTGAGGGATGTGGGGGTCTGGGGGTGAGGGATACGGGGGGATGGGGGGTTCTGGCTTTGGGGGCTGTTGGAGGATGGTCTCATGATGGAGCAGTGGGTCATTGCCGTGGGGTGTCCGGCTGTCGGGGGGCTCCGTCCGCCCCCTGCGGCCGCCCCCCAGTGCCGAGGCCCTTCCCTGCCCACCTGCCCCGTGCCGACGCTGGGCCGGTGCCGGAGGTGGGGGTGACTCTGTGCCAGGGTGGGCTCGTGGCCAGGGCCGGTGTCTCTGCCAAGCCCGGCTTTGCCCCGGGGGCTCTCGGGGCGGGGAGGGACAAGGAGGAGTCCTGGGAGGGATAAATCTGCCCCTTCGCCTTCTCCCGCTGCACCCGGGACTCTCCACAGCGCAGAGGAAGATGAAGGTGGCGGTGCTCGGCGTGGCCCTGCTCTTCACCATCCTGCTGTGCACCCCGGACGATGCTCAGGTGGGTCCCCAGCGCCGCAGGATGGGGCTGGGCTGCGGGACGCCGGCTCCGCCACCGCGGGAAATGGCCGCGGGGAGCACAAAGGCCCTTGGCTCGGCCTCTTGTCTTGGTGCCCCCACATCCGCCCCCGGCACCTCTGAATCCCGGCCTTTTGGGCCCCTCTGACGTCTCCCCCGGGGGATCTGCTCCGTGTCCAACCTTTCCATCGTTGCCAAGGCCTTTCTTTCCCTCTTTCCCCTCAGCCCTTTGCCTTCCACCCTCTCTCCTGCAGCCGTGTCCCCACAGTGCCTTCCCTCCCCCCACTCCCACCCCCCATCTCCCCCCCGGCCCCTCATTGTGCTCCTTCTGCCCCCACCAACCACCGCCTGAAGTCCCCGCGTCCCCTCCCCTCGGGCTCCTTCCCTTTCCCGTCCATCCCAGCCGTCCTGTCCCTTCAGAGCCCCCGGCCCCGTCCCTTGGGGTCCCGCCAATTGCCCCCGCGCCCGATCTCTGCGCCCCCGCCACCCCCACCCTCTTTGGGGCTCCCAAATTCCTCACGGTTCCTTTGCCCCCACCCCCACCCCTGGCCCTTGCGTGAGCCGGGGTCCCAGGTGACACTTGGGGGGCTGGCGCTGGGGGGCGGCAGGAGGCATTTTCCTGGGAAGCCTCGGGGCCGGGGAGAGCGGGGACGCCCGGGCCGTCCCCCCCAGCCGCGCCACGGTCCCATCCAGACCACCCCGTGCTCTTTCTCCCCAGGCCTTGCAAGGAAGCGGAGGTTACTGCATAGGTGTAAGTACTGGGTGGGCTTGGGGGGGCAGCAGAAGGCATTTTCCTGGGAAGCCTCGGGGCCGGGGAGACCCGGGACGCCCGTGCCGTCCCCCCCAGCCCCGCCATGGGCCCATCCAGACCACCCCGTGCTCTTTCTCCCCAGCGCTCGGAAGGAAGCGGAGGTTTCTGCATAGGTGTAAGTACTGGGTGGGCTTGGGGGGCACCCGGTCTGTGGAACTGGAGGGCCGTTTGCTCCCCCAGTTGCTTGCTGGGACTGGGGACATCCCAGTGACCAGGGCGATCCCATGGTCTCTCCGCAGGGGGGATTTAGGTTCGGGCGAGTGAAGAGGTCTATGGTAGGTACCACGAGATTCGCTGCCCCCAGACCCGCCCCCCCCACGGCCACCGCACTCCAGAGCATCCCAGTGTGCCCCAGTACACGCCAGTGCAACCCCAGGGAACACCCGTGCCCCCCAGGGTTTTCCCAGGGAGACCCCCTTCCCCACGTCCCCGGTCATCCCCGTCCACCCCATTACAGCCCTGTAGACCCCAGTGCACCCCAGCACGCCCCAGTTCACAGCCACGCACCCAGGTGGGCCCTTCCCCAAGACGCCCGCAGCTTTCCGTGCACCCCCAGCCCAACTCAGGGACCCCAGTTCCTGCACTGGGATCCCGCTCCCTCCCACCAGTATCTGCACTGGGACCCCACTCACTCCCCGCCAGTATTTGCACTGGGACCCCACCCAAGACTCCAGTATCTCCACTGGGACCCCACTCACTCCCAGTGTCTGCACTGGGACCCCACTCACCCCCCGGGCACCCCAGTGCTTTCCCAGCGCGCCCCAGTGCACCCCTGACCCCCCGTCTCCCAGGGCCCCATGGCTGAGAAGCTGGTGGAGGTGGCGCGCCAGAGACGCATGGCTGAGCTGGCTGATGCCTAGGTGAGCAGCGCCACGGCGGCTCCGGCCCCACAGCGGGTCCTGGGCCCCAGGGGATCCCCGAGCCCTCGGGGCCGGGACCACCGTGGCTCTGGGAGAGCGGAGCCGAGGGGCCGTCCGTGACGCACGTCCCAGGGCCAGCGGGACGGAGCTGCTGCCCTGCCTTTCCCTGCGCCCGGGCTGGGTTTCAGGGACTGCCCGGGTCCCCGCCTCGGCCAGGCAGGGGCTCCGCTGCCATCCAGACCCCCGGGATGCCCGTGAGGGCTGGGCAGGGCTCCAGGAGATTTGGGGGCGTCCCCGGGTAACGACACACTGGGCGAGGGGCCGTGGGTGCCCCGGGGGTCCCCGGAGAGCCACGTCCTGCCCTGGGGGCATGGAGGGCTCCGGTTCCCTTCTCCTTCCCCAGGCCTCTGCAGAGAGACGGTGGGGACGCGGCCGCGCTCCTGCCCCGGCGCATGCCGGGGGTCTCACTTTGGGCTCTGTCTTCCAGGACTGGAGCCGGTGGTGACGCCATCGTCCTGTCCCCCTCCAGCGGCATGAGGAGATGATCATCCCTGGATGGCCCCCCCCAATCCCCGGGAGCCCGTGACCGTTTCCCTCTCGTGATCAATAAACTCCTTCAGCAAAGCTTCGCTCCACGTCTGTGTGTGTGTCCCCGTGTCCCCTCTCCGTGTGGTGTGGGGCAGCAGAGGAGCGTGGACGGACAGCCCGGACCTCTGGGTCCCTGCCACGCTCGCGGAGGGGTGGCAGCTCCCTGCCCCACGGACTCAGCCCTCCGGGGCTCCCAGGCCATTTTGGAGCCCCACGCTGGGCCATCTGCCTTCCTGGACCCCCAGCCCACCCCCTTCCCTGGGGCATGGCGGGTCGGGGAGGCACACTGGGGACCCAGAGAATCCCCCAGGGATTTGTGACCCAGCTCCATCCCCGCGGGAGCGCGAGGAGCCGCTTCCCTGGCGCTGAGCCTCAGCGGGTCTTCTCTGATGTCCGGGAGTGGGGTTTGGCGCCGGCTGCGGTTGGAACTGCCCCAAAAAGGCTGCTCTGAGGAGCCCTGGTGGTCTGGAAGCGGCCAACGGGGCCAGACCTTCTCAGGAGAGGAGGGGGCCAGGGAAAGATGGGGCACAGGACGGAACCGCCGCCACGGAGTCGTTACGGGCCCCCCTCGGGAGAGCTCCGTGGGAGCCGGGCTGGGACCCGCTCCTCGTCCCTGCGCTTCTCCCGCCTCTCCCAGGCCCTCGCCCTGCTGACGCCCGAGCTCACAACCTCTCCCGGAAATTCCCCACCGGTTTGGGGGGGAAATTCCCTCATTTTGGGGGGGCAGGGGAAGGGCTGGCACTCGCTGCGTCTCTCCCTTCAGTCCCCGGGGCAGCTCTTCTCCCTGGGCTGTGGTGGCCACACGCCCCTCCCCAGCGCTGCTCATCCGCCACGTCTGGCTCGGGGATGGGACCTTGGACCGAGCATTCCTCAGGGAAAAGTGTCTTGGTGTCGACACACCACGAGAGGAAGGACAAATTCCTGCTGGATTCCGGAGAGAGACCCAACCATGGGAGGACTCCTTTCTCCTCCAGCCGCCTGCAGCCCACCCTGAGCCACGTCCCCGGGGACCGGCCGTCCCTGGGCGGGGAGGGGAGCGGGGCAGGGCCCTGGCTCCACCGGCGGCGGCGGGCACCCGCGAGGGTGGCCAGGAGAACCCGCTGCCCCGGCGCTGGTGGGAGCGGGAGGATGGGCAACGCCGGGGAGGGGAGACACGCGCCTGCCGGGCCGGTGGCCGCTGCAGAAACAGCTGCTTCTGCCCCAGAGAATCACAGAACTGCCCAGGTTGGAAGGGACCTTTCAGATCATCGAGGCCAACCATGGACCGAAAACTGCCAAAACCATCACTGTACCATCTCCCTACAAACCCGTGTCCCCAAAACTTGAGGTCCCCAAAAAACCACATCCCTAAAAAACCATGTCCCCAGAATCCCATGTCCCCAAAATCCCATGTCCCAAATACCCCATGTCCCCAATACCCCATGTCCCCAAAACTGCACGTCCCCAAAATCCCACGTCCCAAATACCCCACGTCCCCAAAAACCCCACGTCCCCAAAAACCCGTATCCAGAAAAATCTATGTCCCTAAACCCCATGTCCCCAAAACCCCACGTCCCCAAAAACCCATGTTCCCGAAACTCCATGTCCCCCTCCTTCCCACGGACCTTTTTCCATGCTGTCACCCTCACCCTTCCCTCTTCTCCTTCGGAGACCATCATCCACCCCCTGCCACATCAGGGTGTCCTGGTTCCGGTGGGGACAGGGTTAATTCTCCCCAAGAGACAGTATTCCATGCCAGGTGAGCCACGCCCCCCCTGAGCTGCCGGGGGAGGGGGCAGGAAGTCGCTGCTTGGAGCGGGCTGGGGCGTCCCGGGTCCAGGTTGGTGAGTGACGGGGAGCGGCAGTTCCGTAATCGTGTTTGTGTGTTCCTCTGTCCGTGTTATTGTTGCTGTTTTTCTTGTTCCCTCTGCTGTTCTGTTAAACTGCCTTTGTCTCAACCCAAGAGTTTTCCCTTTTTCTTCTGATCCTTCCCATATCGGGAAGATCCGAGCGAGCGACACGTGGTTCTTTGTTGCCGTCTGAGGCCAAACCACGACAGTCCTTTTTGGCGCCCAACGTGGCGCTCGAAGGGTTGAGATAACGACAGAATCCCACCAGAGCTTGTAAAACCGAATTTGTTGTATGCGTTTATTTTATTAGGTAAATAGTCGCTGGTCACCATGTTGCTTGGTTTGTTCTCATGGCTGTGTTATGTAAATTCCCATATGGCTTATGTACTCCCTGCGATCGTATTTGCTACTTCTGGGAGGGGGATGAGGATTATCATTTTACTGTCCTGTGCGATATCGGCGTATGATATGATAACATCACTGGTTAGACAGTTACTTTGGGGCATTTACGTGGTATTGCCGTCCTGTCCGTACATCAGGCACCGTCTCTCAGAATTTGTTAATAATTACACCCAGTCTATGGGGGAAACAGGGGGGGACACTTTCCCCAGCTCCTTTGCCTCCCTTTTCTCCTTCGGGTCAGGTATGACAGCTTTTGAGAATTTTGAACACCCTTGGGATGCTCAAACCAGCCTGGTCCTAGTGCTATGTCTGCTGAATCCTGTGTTCCAGGTCTTGTTTGGGGTTAAACGACTATTTAAGACCACCCCCCAGAGATCTGCCCCGAGGCTGGACAGTCAGGGGTGCCACGGCACGTGGGAGAACATGGGCAGGTACCCAGAGAACTTCTCGCCTCCAAGGGTCTGGGACTTCACCCCTGAACAACTACAGGACCCTGACAGAGTAGTAGAATATCTGAAGGGAAAATGCTGTGGCTGTTCCAGAGAGGCACAACTCCCCGCACTGTGCTGGGCCCTGGCCAGGATCTACCAGGCACCGCTCAGTGTTACGCGGCACCCTCAGGGGAAAGAGACGGAGACCAGACCGACAGGTCCTATGGCTGCTGCAGCCCCTGCGACGGGCCCTGCGGCTGCTGCAGCCCCTGCGACGGGCCCTGCGGCTGCTGCAGCCCCTGTGACGGACACTGTGGCTACTGCAGCCCCTGTGACAGGCACTGCGGCTACTGCAGCCCCTGCGACGGGCCCTGCGGCTGCTGCAGCCCCTCCGACGGGCCCTGCGTCTGCTGCAGCCCCTGCGACGGGCCCTGCGGCTACTGCAGCCCCTGCGACGGGCCCTGCGGCTGCTGCAGCCCCTGCGACGGGCCCTGCGGCTGCTGCAGCCCCTGCGACGGGCCCTGCGGCTACTGCAGCCCCTCCGACGGGCCCTGCGGCTGCTGCAGCCCCTGCGACGGGCACTGCGGCTGCCGCAGCCCCTGCGACGGGCACTGCGGCTGCTGCAGCCCCTGTGACAGGCCCTGCGGCTGCTGCAGCCCCTGCGACGGGCCCTGCGGCTGCTGCAGCCCCTGTGACGGGCCCTGCGGCTACTGCAGCCCCTGCGACGGGCCCTGCGGCTGCTGCAGCCCCTGCGACGGGCCCTGCGGCTACTGCAGCCCCTGCGACGGGCCCTGCGGCTGCTGCAGCCCCTGCGACGGGCACTGCGGCTGCTGCAGCCCCTGTGACGGGCACTGCGGCTACTGCAGCCCCTATGACAGGCCCTGCAGCTACTGCAGCCCCTGTGACGGGCACTGCGGCTACTGCAGCCCCTGTGACAGGCACTGCGGCTACTGCAGCCCCTGTGACGGGCACTGTGGCTACTGCAGCCCCTGTGACAGGCACTGCGGCTGCTGCAGCCCCTGCGACGGGCCCTGCGGCTACTGCAGCCCCTGTGACGGTCACTGCGGCTACTGCAGCCCCTGCGACGGGCCCTGCAGCTGCTGCAGCCCCTGTGACGGGCCGTGCGGCTGCTGCAGCCCCTGTGACGGGCCCTGCGGCTGCTGCAGCCCCTGCGACGGGCACTGCGGCTACTGCAGCCCCTGTGACAGGCACTGCGGCTACTGCAGCCCCTGTGACGGGCCGTGCGGCTGCTGCAGCCCCTGCGACGGGCCCTGCGGCTGCTGCAGCCCCTGCGACGGGCCCTGCGGCTGCTGCAGCCCCTGCGACGGGCCCTGCGGCTACTGCAGCCCCTGCGACGGGCCCTGCGGCTACTGCAGCCCCTGTGACGGGCCCTGCGGCTGCTGCAGCCCCTGCGACGGGCCCTGCGGCTGCTGCAGCCCCTGCGACGGGCCCTGTGGCTACTGCAGCCCCTCCGACGGGCCCTGCGGCTGCTGCAGCCCCTGCGACGGGCCCTGCGGCTACTGCAGCCCCTGCGACGGGCCCTGTGGCTACTGCAGCCCCTGTGACGGGCACTGTGGCTACTGCAGCCCCTGTGACGGTCACTGCGGCTACTGCAGCCCCTCCGACGGGCCCTGCGGCTACTGCAGCCCCTGCGACGGGCCCTGCGGCTACTGCAGCCCCTGCGACGGGCCCTGCGGCTGCTGCAGCCCCTGCGACGGGCCCTGCGGCTGCTGCAGCCCCTGTGACGGGCACTGCGGCTACTGCAGCCCCTGTGACAGGCCCTGCGGCTACTGCAGCCCCTGTGACGGGCACTGTGGCTACTGCAGCCCCTCCGACGGGCCCTGCGGCTGCTGCAGCCCCTGCGACGGGCCCTGCGGCTGCTGCAGCCCCTGTGACGGACACTGCGGCTGCTGCAGCCCCTGTGACAGGCACTGCGGCTGCTGCAGCCCCTGCGAGGGCACTGCGGCTGCTGCAGCCCCTGCGACGGGCCCTGCGGCTGCTGCAGCCCCTGCGACGGACACTGCGGCTACTGCAGCCCCTGTGACGGTCACTGCGGCTACTGCAGCCCCTGTGACAGGCCCTGCGGCTACTGCAGCCCCTGCGACGGACACTGCGGCTACTGCAGCCCCTGCGACGGGCCCTGCAGCTGCTGCAGCCCCTGTGACAGGCCCTGCGGCTGCTGCAGCCCCTGTGACGGGCCGTGCGGCTGCTGCAGCCCCTGCGACGGGCACTGCGGCTACTGCAGCCCCTGTGACAGGCACTGCGGCTACTGCAGCCCCTGTGACGGGCCGTGCGGCTGCTGCAGCCCCTGCGACGGGCCCCTGCGGCTACTGCAGCCCCTGCGACGGGCCCTGCGGCTGCTGCAGCCCCTGCGACGGGCCCTGCGGCTACTGCAGCCCCTGTGACGGGCCCTGCGGCTGCTGCAGCCCCTGCGACGGGCCCTGCGGCTGCTGCAGCCCCTGCGACGGGCCCTGCGGCTGCTGCAGCCCCTGCGACGGGCCCTGCGGCTGCTGCAGCCCCTGTGACGGGCCCTGCGGCTACTGCAGCCCCTGTGACGGGCCCTGCGGCTACTGCAGCCCCTGTGACGGGCACTGCGGCTACTGCAGCCCCTGCGACGGGCCCTGCGGCTGCTGCAGCCCCTGCGACGGGCCCTGCGGCTACTGCAGCCCCTGCGACGGGCCCTGCGGCTGCTGCAGCCCCTGTGACGGGCACTGCGGCTACTGCAGCCCCTCCGACGGGCCCTGCGGCTGCTGCAGCCCCTGCGACGGACACTGCGGCTGCTGCAGCCCCTGTGACAGGCACTGCGGCTGCTGCAGCCCCTGCGACGGGCACTGCGGCTGCTGCAGCCCCTGCGACGGGCCCTGCGGCTGCTGCAGCCCCTGTGACGGTCACTGCGGCTACTGCAGCCCCTGTGACGGTCACTGCGGCTACTGCAGCCCCTGCGACGGGCACTGCGGCTACAGCAGCCCCTGCGACGGGCCCTGCGGCTGCTGCAGCCCCTGTGACGGGCCGTGCGGCTGCTGCAGCCCCTGTGACGGGCCCTGCGGCTGCTGCAGCCCCTGCGACGGGCACTGCGGCTACTGCAGCCCCTGTGACAGGCACTGCGGCTACTGCAGCCCCTGTGACGGGCCCTGCGGCTGCTGCAGCCCCTGCGACGGGCCCTGCGGCTGCTGCAGCCCCTGCGACGGGCCCTGCGGCTGCTGCAGCCCCTGCGACGGGCCCTGCGGCTACTGCAGCCCCTGCGACGGGCCCTGCGGCTACTGCAGCCCCTGCGACGGGCCCTGCGGCTGCTGCAGCCCCTGCGACGGGCCCTGCGGCTGCTGCAGCCCCTGCGACGGGCCCTGCGGCTACTGCAGCCCCTCCGACGGGCCCTGCGGCTGCTGCAGCCCCTCCGACGGGCCCTGCGGCTGCTGCAGCCCCTGCGACGGGCCCTGCGGCTGCTGCAGCCCCTGCGACGGGCCCTGCGGCTACTGCAGCCCCTCCGACGGGCCCTGCGGCTACTGCAGCCCCTCCGACGGGCCCTGCGGCTGCTGCAGCCCCTCCGACGGGCCCTGCGGCTGCTGCAGCCCCTGCGACGGGCCCTGCGGCTGCTGCAGCCCCTGCGACGGGCCCTGTGGCTGCTGCAGCCCCTCCGACGGGCCCTGCGGCTACCGCAGCCCCTGCGACGGACACTGCGGCTGCTGCAGCCCCTGCGACGGGCCCTGCGGCTACTGCAGCCCCTGCGACGGGCCCTGCGGCTACTGCAGCCCCTGTGACAGGCACTGCGGCTACTGCAGCCCCTGCGACGGGCCCTGCGGCTGCTGCAGCCCCTGTGACGGGCCCTGCGGCTGCTGCAGCCCCTGTGACAGGCACTGTGGCTACTGCAGCCCCTGCGACGGGCCCTGCGGCTACTGCAGCCCCTGCGACGGGCCCTGCGGCTGCTGCAGCCCCTGTGACGGACACTGCGGCTGCTGCAGCCCCTGTGACTGGCACTGCGGCTGCTGCAGCCCCTGCGACGGGCCCTGCGTCTACTGCAGCCCCTGTGACGGTCACTGCGGCTACTGCAGCCCCTGTGACGGTCACTGCGGCTACTGCAGCCCCTGCGACGGACACTGCGGCTACTGCAGCCCCTGCGACGGGCCCTGCGGCTGCTGCAGCCCCTGTGACGGGCCCTGCGGCTACTGCAGCCCCTGTGACGGGCCCTGCGGCTACTGCAGCCCCTGCGACGGGCCCTGCGGCTACTGCAGCCCCTGTGACAGGCCCTGCGGCTACTGCAGCCCCTGCGACGGGCACTGCGGCTACTGCAGCCCCTGTGACGGGCCCTGCGGCTACTGCAGCCCCTGTGACAGGCCCTGCGGCTGCTGCAGCCCCTGTGACGGGCCCTGCGGCTGCTGCAGCCCCTGTGACGGGCCGTGCGGCTGCTGCAGCCCCTGTGACAGGCAGTGCGGCTGCTGCAGCCCCTGCAACGGGCCCTGTGGCTACTGCAGCCCCTGTGACGGTCACTGCGGCTACTGCAGCCCCTGTGACGGGCCCTGCGGCTACTGCAGCCCCCGCGACGGGCCCTGCGGCTGCTGCAGCCCCTGCGACAGGCGCTGTGGCTACTGCAGCCCCTGTGACGGGCCCTGCGGCTACTGCAGCCCCTGTGACGGGCCCTGCGGCTGCTGCAGCCCCTGCGATGGGCACTGCGGCTACTGCAGCCCCTGTGACGGGCCCTGCGGCTACTGCAGCCCCTGTGACGGGCCCTGCGGCTGCTGCAGCCCCTGCGACGGGCACTGCGGCTACTGCAGCCCCTGTGACAGGTACTGCGGCTACTGCAGCCCCTGTGACGGGTCCTGCGGCTACTGCAGCCCCTCCGACGGGCCCTGCGGCTACTGCAGCCCCTCCGACGGGCCCTGCGGCTACTCCAGCCCCTGTGACGGGACCTGTGGCTACTCCAGCCCCGGTGGCAGCCACTGCCGCTGAACCAGGGAACCAGCCCGTGCCAGTATCAGTTGCCCCCATACAGAAGAAGAAGTACACAAAGAAATCAGTTCGCTCGGTAAGAGATGACGATGAACCAGGGCCATCACGATGACAGCAGGAAGAGGCAGAACCAGAGATAATTACCCGATCCCTATCCTTGAGCGAGCTGCGGGATATGCGAAAAGATTTTAGCCGACTTTCAGGTGAGCACATTGTCACCTGGCTGCCTTGGTGTTGGGATAACGGGGCCAGCAGCCTGGAATTAGAGGGTAGGGAAGCCAGGCAGCTGGGATCCCTGTCTAGGGAAGGCGGCATTGACAAGGCAATTGGAAAGAAGACCCAAGCCCTCAGCCTCTGGAAACAACTCCTGTCAGGCGTGAGGGAGAGGTACCCCTCAGTGAAGATGTTGTATGTCAACCAAGCCAGTGGACCACCATGGAAAGAGGTATCCAGTACCTGAGAGAATTAGCCGTGCGGGAGATGATTTGTTATCACTTGGACAATGCAGACTTACCCACAGACCCTGACGAGGTGCAATGCACAAGGCCCATGTGGCGGGAGTTTGTACGGAGCGCACCATCGTCACATGCCAACTCACTGGCAGTGATGGAATGGAAAGGCGAAGAGGGACCGACGGTGGATGAGGTGGCTGGCCGGCTCCGGCGATATGAAGAAAGTCTCTCTTCCCGCCTTGTCTCGGCTGTGGAGAAACTGTCCCGGAAGGTCCAGCAACTTGAAGAGAATATGTCCTGCTCCCCACCTGTATGGGCCAGCACCTCAGCTATTAGGAGCAGGCATTTCCCCACTCAAGAGAGAGAGTACAGAGGGCACACACCACGAGGCACCCTGTGGTTCTACCTGCGTGACCACGGGGAGGACATGAGGAAGTGGGATGGACAACCTACTTGGATCCTGCGGACACGGGTACAGGACTTGCAAGGAAGGACAACCACAAAAGGGGATCCCTCCAGGAAAAGTGCCGCCCCGGTTTCCAGCGGGCAGCTCCCCAGACAGAGCAGAAGGCCTCATCTTGCTTCTGATCCTCTTGAAGGAACTTCCAAGTCATTTCCGCAAGAAGTGAGTACGGGATACTATGACCAGGATTAGAGGGGCCCTGCCTCCAGCCAGGTGGAGGAAAGGGACAACCGGGTTTATTGGACGGTGTGGATTCGATGGCCGGGCACATCAGACCCACAGGAGTACAAGGCTCTAGTGGACACAGGAGCACAGTGCACTCTGATACCATCGAGCTCTAGAGGGGCAGAACCCATTTGTACTTCTGGGGTCACAGGGGGATCCCAAGAGTTGACTGTACTGGAGGCTGAAGTGAGCCTGTCGCGACGGGGGGAAGACAAGGACACTCAATATGAGTAATCAGCAAGCTCCGTTTATTGCCTTCAGCAGTGTCTTCTTATACAGGTTATAATTCACTCATACATATTACAAAAGTTAGGCTCATAATTGGTTAGTAAGGGTGGCATGATATAATTAGCTCATGCATAGTACGAAAGTTAAGCTCACAATTGGTTGGCAAGCAAACACCGCTACCCTTCACATACGCATTCCTTTGATATCACTTCCCTAACACAAACCTCCTCTTTGACTGTCTAAACTTATTCGAACTTCGTTACATTTAGAACATTTCTCACACCCTGAAACAATTAGACCATTGCTGTACGATGCTTACTGAGATCTTGCTCAGTCAGCTGCTGAATGTCTACGTGTCCTATCTCAGTTAACCATTCTTCCACATGAGCCTAACTGGGAATGAGTGGCAGAAGCATCCCATTGTGACTGGCCCAGAGGCTCCGTGCATCCTTGGTATAGATTACCTCAGGAGAGGGTATTTTAAGGACCCAAAGGGGTATCGGTGGGCCTTTGGCATAGCTGCCTTGGAGACGGAGGAAGTTAAGCAGTTGTCTACCTTGCCTGGTCTCTCGGAGGACTCTTCTGTTGTGGGGTTGTTGAGGGTCGAAGAACAGCAGGTGCCGATTGCTACCACAACGGTGCATCAGCGGCAATATCGCACTAACCGAGACTCTCTGATTCCCATCCATGAGCTGATTGGTCAACTAGAGGTTCAAGGAGTGATCAGCAAGACTCGCTCACCCTTTAACAGTCCCATGTGGCCGGTGCGAAAATCTCATGGAGAGTGGAGGCTAACTGTAGGCTATCGTGGCCTGAATGAAGTCACGCCACCGCTGAGCGCTGCCGTGCCGGACATTCTAGAACTCCAGTATGAACTGGAGTCCAAGGCAGCCCAGGGGTGCGCCACGACTGATGCATTCTTCTCAATCCCTTTGGCAGCAGAGTGCCGGCCACAGTGTGCTTTCACTTGGAGGGGCGTCCAGTACACCTGGAATCGACTGCCCCAGGGGTGGAAACACAGCCCCACCATTTGTAAGCCCTCTGTATCAAGTAACCCGGAAGAAGAGCGATTTTAAATGGGGTCCTGAGCAACGACAAGCTTTTGAACAAATCAGACAGGAAATAGTCCATGCGGTGGCCCTGGGGCCAGTCCGGGCAGGACAAGATGTTAAAAACGTGCTCTACCCCGCAGCCGGGGAGAATGGCCCTACCTGGAGCCTCTGGCAGAAAGCACCAGGGGAGACCCGAGGTCAACCCCTGGGGTTTTGGAGTCGGGGATACAGAGGATCCGAAGCCCGCTACACTCCAACAGAAAAAGAGATATTGGCAGCATATGAAGGGGTTCGAGCCGCTTCGGAAGCAGTTGGTACGGAAGCGCAGCTCCTCTTGGCACCTCGACTGCCGGTGCTGGGTTGGATGTTCAAAGAAAGGGTCCCCACCACACATCATGCAACTGGTGCTACATGGAGTAAGTGGATCGCACTGACCACACAGCGAACTCGGATGGGAAGCCCCAGTCGCCCAGGAATTCTGGAAGTGATCATGGACTGGCCGGAAGGCAAGGATTTTGGGATGTCACCAGAGGAGGAGGTGACGCGTGCGGAAGAGGCCCCACCATATAATAAACTGCCAGAAAATGAGAAGAAATATGCCCCATTCACTGATGGGTCCTGCTGGATTGTGGGAAAGCATCGAAAGCGGAAGGCTGCTGTGTGGGGTCCTACACGACAAGTTGCAGAAGCCAGTGAAGGACAAGGAGAATCGAGCCAGTTTGCCGAGGTGAAAGCCATTCAGCTGGCTTTGGACATTGCCAAGGGAGAAAAGTGGCCAGTACTTTATCTCTGCACTGACTCCTGGATGGTGGCAAACGCTCTGTGGGGGTGGCTACAGCAGTGGAAGCAGGGCAACTGGCAGCGCAGAGGCAAACCCATCTGGGCTGCTGAACTGTGGCAAGATACTGCTGCCCGGATAGAGAATCTGGTTGTGGAAGTACGCCACGTAGATGCCCACGTACCGAAGAATCGGGCCACGGAGGAACATCGGAACAACCAGCAGGTGGATCGGGCTGCTCGGATTGAAGTGGCTCAGGTGGATCTGGACTGGCAACATAAGGGGGAACTATTCGAGCTCGGTGGGCCCATGACACCTCAGGCCATCAAGGCAGAGATGCGACATATAGATGGGCTCGTGACCGAGGGGTGGACTTGACCATGGACGCTGTTGCACAGGTCATCCATGAATGTGAGACATGCGCTGCCATCAAGCAAGCCAAGCGTTTGAAGCCCCTTTGGTATGGAGGACGATGGTTGAAATACAAATATGGGGAGGCCTGGCAGAGTGATTATATCCCACTGCCACAAACCCGTCAAGGCGAGCGCCATGTGCTCACAATGGTGGAAGCAACCACTGGATGGCTGGAAACATACCCCGTGCCCCATGCCACTGCCCGGAATACTATCCTGGGCCTTGAAAAGCAAGTCCTGTGGCGACATGGCACCCCAGAGAGAACTGAGTCGGACAACGGGACTCATTCCCGAAACAGCCTCATAGACACCTGGGCCACAGAGCATGGCATTGAGTGGGTCTATCACATCCCCCGTCACGCACCAGCCTCTGGGAAGACAGAACGGTACAATGGACTGTTAAAAACTGCACTGAGAGCAATGGGTGGTGGGACCTTAAAACATTGGGATGCACATTTAGCAAAGGCCACCTGGCTGGTTAACTCCAGGGGATCTACCAATCGGGCTGGCCCTGCCCAGTCAAAACTTCCACGTGCCGTAGAAGGGGATAAAGTCCCCGTAGTGCCCATGAAGAATATGTTAGGGAAGACAGTCTGGGTTAGTCCTGCCTCAGGCAAAGGCAAACCCATCCGCGGGATTGCTTTTGCCCAAGGACCTGGGTGCACTTGGTGGGTGATGCGGAAGGATGGGGAAGTCCGATGTGTACCTCATGGGGATCTGATTTTGGGTGAGAATAGCCAATGAATCAGATTGTGTGTTCTTGATTGCTAAGTAACACTGTCACTGTACGTCCTCGTTACTATATATATATATCTGACAGGGGAAAGTGGTGGCAATTCATTGGAACCTGTAAGATCTGGGCATGGCAAAAATAGTATGGAATAAGGGGTGGATAATGTCCTGGTTCTGGCGGGGACAGGGTTAATTCTCCCCAAGAGACAGTATTCCATGCCATGTGAGCCATGTCCGCTCTGAGCTGCCGCGGGGAGGGGGCAGGAAGTCGCCGCTTGGAGCGGGCTGGGGCGTCCTGCCTCATAGACTCATGGAATCATTTAGGTTGGAAGAAACCCTTGGGATCATCGAGTTCAACCATCAGCCCCACTCTACAAAGTTCTCCCCTACAGCACATCCCCCAACACCAACATCTAAACGAGTCTGAAACACATTCAGGGATGGCGACTCCACCACCTCCCTGGGCAGCCTATTCCAGGGTCTGACCACTCTTTCTGGGAAGAATTTGTTCCTCATGCCCAGCCTAAACCTCCCCTGCTGCAGCTTTAACCCATTCCCTCTTGTTCTATCGCTAATTACCTGTGAGAAGAGACCAGCACCAACCTCTCTACAACGTCCTTTCAAGTAGCTGTAGAGAGTGATGAGGTCTCCCCTCAGCCTCCTCTTCCTCACACTAAACACTCCCAGCTCCCTCAATGGCTCCTCATCAGATTTATTCTCCAGGCCCTTCCCCAGCCCCGTTGCCCTCCTCTGCCCTCGCTCCAGCACCTCGAGATCTCTCTCGTATTGAGGTGCGCAAAACTGGACACAACACTCGAGGTGTGGCCTCCCCAGTGCTGAGCACAGGGGGACGATCACCTCCCTCCTTCTGCTGGTCACACTATTCCTGATACAAGCCAGGATGCCATTGGCTTTCTTGGCCACCTGGGCACGCTGCTGGCTCATGTTCAGCCGCTCGTCAATGAGAACCCCCAGGTCCGTTTCCGCCCGGCAGCTCTCCAGCCACACTTCCCCAGGCCCAGAGCGTCCATGGGGCTGTTGTGGCCCAAGGGCAGGACCCGGCACCTGGCCTTGTTGAAGCACATTCCACGTTGGGGAGCGGCGGTTCCGTAACCGCGTTTGTATATTCCTCTGTCCGTGTTATTGTTGCTGTTTTTCTCTTGTTCCCTCTGCTGTTCTCTTAAACTGCCTTTGTCTCAACCCAAGAGCTTTGCCGCCTTCTTCTGATTCGTCCCGTTCTGGGAAGACCCGAGCGAGCGCCACGTGGTTCTTTGCTGCCGTCTGAGGCCAAACCACGACACAGGGTCACCCGGAGCAGGTGGGACAGGACCGCTCCAGGCGGGGTTGGGATATCTCCGGAGAAGGACACTCTCCAGGCACCGTGGCCCAAAGCTCCATCACCCTCCAAGTGAAATTTTCCTTATTTCCCGTGTCCCACTTTGTCCCCGTTGTCCTTTGTCCCGTCACTGGGCACCACCAAGAAGAGCCCGGCCCCATCCCCCTGCCCCCGCCCTGTAGCTATTGATGAACATTCACAAATGTCACCGGTTGATGATCTTAAACGTCTTTTCCAACCCAAACGATTCCAGGATTCCATGATTTCCTGTCTTCAGGGGGGTCGACTGCGGGGGGACCATTCCCGGGGGGCACCGGAGGGTCCCCAGGGCGGTGGGACACGAGTGGGGCCGATGGGCGCTGGCGTCCCGCGGCTGGGAGCTGCCAACTGGGAAACTGGGAGAAACGGGAGAAACCGGAGAGCGGGCGAGTGGGGTCCCAGTGCAGATACTGGAGGGCACAAGGGGTGTGTATGGGGCAGGGGGAGACCTATGGGGCGCAGCAGATGTCTACGGGGTGGGGATCTATGGGGCACAAGGGGTGTGTATGGGGCGAGGAGTCTCTGGGGTTGGGGTTTCTATGGGATGCAGGGGGCATCTGTGGGCTGGGGGGAGACCTTTGGGGGCCAAGGAGCGATAAATGGGGTGGGAGAATCTATGGGGCACAAGGGTATGTATGGGGTGGGGGGAGATCTGTGGGGCACAGCAGATGTCCATGGGGTGAGGAAGCGATGGGGTAGGGGGATCTATGGGGCGCAGGGGGCATCTATGGACTGGGAGATTTATGGGGCACAACGGGTATCTGTGGGGTGAGGGGTCTATGGGGGCCACAAGGGGTGTCTATGGGGTGGGGGGAGACCCATGGGGCACAGCAGATGTCTGTAGGGTGGGGGATCTATGGGGCACAAGGGGTGTCTATGGGGTGGGGGGAGACCCATGGGGCACAGCAGATGTCTGTAGGGTGGGGGATCTATGGGGCACAAGGGGTGTCTATGGGGCGAGGAGTCTCTGGGGTTGGGGATTCCATGAGGCGCAGGGGGCACCTACGGGGTGGGGGGAGACCTGTGGGGCACAGCAGATGTCCGTGGGGTGAGGAGTCTGTGGGGCAGGAGGGGTGTCTGTGGGCCGCCCCCCAGCAGACACAGGGCCGCCGAAATAAAGCCACAGCAGTTTACTGGGGGAACGGGGGGCGCCCCACGGCGGGGGCGAGGGGGGCGGGCCACCCCTGCGCACTCACCGGGGGGCCCGCTGCCACTGCGCACCCGCTGGGGGGCGCAGCCCCCGGTCCCCCGCCCCCTGCTGAGGGCACCCTCACCCGTGGGGCCGGAGCCCCGTCGCACGCCGGGACGCGCCGAGTGCGGCAGCGCCCCCCACCCCCGCACACGTACCTTTGGGCACTCCGGGGGGGGCACAGGGCCCCGGCACGCGCTCACCAGCGGGCACGAGGCCGCCTCGCACACTCACCCCGCGCCGCCCGCGCCCGGGGGGGGGGGGGGGCAAAGCCGCCCGCGCGCGCTCCTGCCCCCTCACGAGGGCGCAGCCCCGTCACGCACCGAGCGTTGTGCGCGCGCGCGCTCAGCCACGGCGCACGCGCGCTCAGCCACAGCCCACCAGCGGCCGTTCCTGGCTTACGCGCGCGCATCGCACACGCTGGCGGGGGGGGGGGGCGGGACGGCGACCCCCCCAACCCCCTTCCCCCGCTCCCCGCGCACTCCCCTGACAGCCCCCCCACAGCCTCCCCCCGCTCTCTCCCCTCACCCCCCTCCCGAGCCCCAAAATCCCCTCCTTCCCCGCTCCCGCGCGCTCCCAGCCTGCCCCGCGGCTCTCATTTGCATGAGGGGCGGGGACACCGCGCCGTTTCCGCGCCAAAGCCGTGGCGCGCCGGCGCTTTTCCGCGCTAAAACCTTTAATTTCTCAGCACGGAGGTGGAAGGGGGGGGGAAGGGGGGTTAGGGAACGCGGGGGGGGGTCAGGGCATATTGGGGACCCCGGGGGGAGGTTCGGGTGGGGGACGGACACCCCCCGGGGGTCAGAGGGCTCTTCTCCTGCCCCCCGGGATGGAGACCATCAGCAGCACCTCGGTGACAGCGGGGGGGACGCTGGGGGGGGGGGGGAATGGGGGGTGTCAGTGGGGTGTAAGGGGGGGGAGGGGGGCACCCAAAAAAAGCCCCCCTCGACCCACCTGCAGAGGCCGAAGAGGAGCCAGAAGGAGCCGCCGTCCCAGCCCTCCAGCAGGGCCAGGGCCAGGCCCAGGGCGGCCGCCACGTGGGCCCCCAGCGCTGCCCCACGTCAGGGAAAATCTCCCCAAAAATGGGGGTGGGGGCCGAACCCCCCCCTCGGGCCCCCCCCCCCCGGGCGGAATTGGGGGAACCCCCCCCCCCGGGCCTGGCGGGGCCCCCCGAGACCTTTGGAGGGGGGAGGAACCTCCCTGTTGGCAGCCCGCCCGCTTTTGGGGTGTCTCCCCCCCATTTCGGGGATTCCCCCCATTTCGGACACCCCCCCCCACACACGTTTTGGGGTCCCCCCCATTTTTGGCCCCCCCCATCTCGGGCCCTGTCCCCCCCCGTGTTTTGACCCCCCCCCATATTTCGGGCCCCCCCCATGTTTCAGGGTCACCCTCCATGTTTCATCCCCCCCCCCCATTTCGGGGTCCCCCCCATTTCAGGGCATCCCCCGGTTTTGGGGTCCCCCACATTTCAGGGTGTCCCCCCGCGCTTTGGGTTTGGGGTCCCCCATTTCGGCTCCCCCCTCCTGTTTTAGGCCCCCCCCCCCAATTTTAGGGCCCCCCATTTTTAGGGTGTCCCCCCCCGGGTTTTGGGGTCCCTCCCCCTGGTTCCGGGCCCCCCCAGGATACAGAAGAGGCTCTGCCCGGGCCGGAACATGGAGACCCCCGAGAAGAACCCGACGAACTCCACCACCAGCAGCCCCAGGGCCCCCCCCAGGGCCCCCCACAGCCTGCGGGGACACGGGGGGGTCGGGGGGGGCACGGGGACCCCCCCGCGAGGGACACAGGGGGCAGCGAGATACCCGGGGGGGGGGGGGGGGGGGGCAGGGGGAGACCCCTGGGGGGACACGGTGGGGGGATGGACACGAGGACCCCCACTGGGGACATGGGGGGCGGGGGGGGGGCAGGGACACCCTGGGGGCGTGGGATGCCGGGCCCCCCCATGGGGGGCATGGGGGGGCAGTGGGGACACACACATGGAGACCCCCCCGTGGAGACAGGAGTGGGTCGGGGGGGGTGCCCCACGGGGCACAGGAGGGGACGTGGGGGGGCACCAAGATGGGGGGGAGGGGAGATAGGGGGGGACACAGGGACACCCTGGGGAGGGGGACTGACACAAGTTGGGGGGGACACGGGAATCCCCCACGGGGAACACGGGGGGCACCGAGGTACTGGGGGGGGGGACACGGGGGGAGCACAGGGTCACCGTGGGAGGGGGACACGAGGCGGGGGGACACAGCAGGGGGGGGGATGTGGGGGGCAGGTGGGGGGGGGGTGTGGGTGCCCCAGCCCCAGCCTCACCACTGCTGGGCGCCGGCGTATTCCTCTGCCGAAAAGCTGTGGGGGCAGCGAGGCCCGGATGGGGGGGTCCTGGGGTGGGGGGGACGGGTGTCCAGGGGGACACGGACATGGACACCCCCCCGGGGGGACCCCAGTGTTGGTGGCCTGTCCCCGGGGGTGGGGACACGTGTGGAGGCGTGTGGAGGCGTGTGGACACATGGGGAGGTGAATGGACACGTGTCTGGACACGAGCGGAGGTGTGTAGACACTAGTGGACACGTGTGGAGGCGTGTGTGGACATGAGTGGAGGCGTGTGGAGGCGTGTGGAAGCCTGTGGGGGTGTGTGGACATGTGTAGACGTGGGGAGGTGAATGGACACGCGTGTGGACAGGAGTGGAGGTGTGGAGGGGGAGGTGCTGATCTGCTTCTGCTACAAGGTTGTATTGACCTAACGCGTCTGTCTGAAAAAATAGGAGGTAAGTTCTGACATTTCGTCCTGCGACTGCTGCATCTGCTCGTACGGCCTTAAGGCGCCCAGTCTCCTAAATTAAGCTCCTACTCTAATTACAGTTCTAATATATTAAGCACCTACTTCAATTAGTTTAAAGCTTTAATCTATCAAACCCTACTTCGATACAAAAGAACATGAATTAGGGTATGACACGGTGACAGTCATTGGTGCGACAAGGAAACGGGAAACCAGACCTTTCTTTAACCCCCTAAAGTTTAAAACTGTAAAGCCGTGGGTAACGCAACAGTTTTTGTATCTGCCCGCGGCACCAAAACCTTTAATTGGCCGGGATTTGTTAGAAAAAATTGGAGGCTGAGATAAAGTTTAAAAATGGAGAAGTGTTAATGCCAAGGTACAGCATTATTGTTCCAGGAGGAGGAGTGTGCAGGGAAAGGAATTCTGCCCGACGTCGAAACTGCGGCCATCCCTACCGTTTGGGCAGGGGCGGTGCCTGGAAAATCCAAAAGAGCCAAACCAGTAAGGATAGGATTGAAACCAGGATCAGTTCCGGTAAGGTTGAAACAATACCCAGTAAAGTGAGGAGCTGAGGCGGGGTTATTGCCTCTGGTACAAAAATTCTTGAAATGTGGCCTCCTACGAGCATGCGAGTCCAAGTCCAACACTCCCGCGTCAGCAGGTGAGAAAGCAGATGGGAAGTCTTACGGATTAGTACAGGACTCGAGAGCTATTAATCACATCGTCTGGGATGTCCCCCCCATGGTAGCAACCCCCCCGACGTCGTTAGCCACTCTGAGGGAAGCCCGCGGGGGGTTCACGGTGCCGGATTTGAAAGACGCCTTTTTCTACATCCCGCCTGAACCTGAGTCAGGAACCGTTCGCCTTTGAGGGGGAGAATCCTGAAACGGGAAGGAAGACCCAGTACACCTGGAGATTTGCTGCCCCAAGGGTTTAAAAACAGCCCAAACTCTTTTTGGAAACCGACTTGCGGAAGAGCTGGAGTTGTGGCGGGCGGACCGGATGGCGTGGCCTGTGGGTTGCTCACTACGGGCTGTTAGTGAAACCCTTATGGGAGATTATCCAAAGGGCCCCTGCAGTGACGTCAGTGAGAGCTCCTGCCTCGGGATCACCCCACCTGGAGACGCCGTCGGAACCCTCCACCTACGAGAGGCAGCCGCAGCCCTGGGGCTTTGACACGGTGCCTGGGGGAGTTCAGGCGAGCGGGGGCAATTCGATACGGTCGGTCGAGGGGGGCCAGGCCGTGCGGGAGCGGTTCCAGCAGCAGCGCTGTTAACACAAGAAGCCCAGGCACTTACTGTGGGACAGAAAAGGACTGGTTACGTTCCACGTATGGTACTTACGGCGTTAGATCAAAAGGGCAGACTTTGGCTGTCTCCCAGCAGGACGCTGAAGTACCAAGCGGTACTTCTGGAGCAAGATGGTGTGATTTTGAAAACGACCTCCGTTGTTAATCCTGCAATGTTCCTTTTGGCACGACAGACTGAGAGTAACCCAGCGCAGCATCGTCTACAGACTGTTGAAGAAGTTTATTCAAGCCGACCTGATTTGAAAGACACCCCTTTGCCTGACCCGGACCGGGAGCTGTACGCGGATGGGAGCAGCTTCGTCAGAGAAGGGGAACGAGTACCAGGACACGCTGTTACTACTGTAAAAGCAGCAGCAGAGGCCCAGACATCCGCTCAAAAGGCCGAGCTGAGAGCCCCGACCCGAGCCTGACAGCCGAGCGAAGGAAAACGTGTAAGTGTTTGGGCCGGCTCAAAGCACGGCTTTGGAGCGGTGCATGCACGTGGAGCTATACGGAAAGACAGAGGACTCCTGACAACACAAGGCACTGAAATCAAGCATAAGGAAGACATTTTAAAACTCATGGAGTGTATAAGGGCACCCGCTGCAGTGGCCGTTGCGCATTGGGAAGCACACGGCTCAGGACAAACTACTCGGGAGCAAGGGAATGAGCTGGCTGATTCAGCTGCTAAGAGGGCTGCGGAAAAAGGCGTAGAAACCGGGATATTGGCCATAATACCAGAAAAGAAGATACCATTGCCAGAGAAACCTATTTACAATGAACACGATATAAATCTGCTAACAGCACTAAAAGCAGAAACGCAGGAGAACGGACGGGCAGTTACTCCCTCTTGGTGGCGGTGCCATACTCCCTTCTGAGCAGCCCCGTGGGAAGGGAGTGTGACGCCATACATCAGGGAACAGAAAATCTGCTGAAACACCTCCAGGAATCAATCCTTCGTCGAAATTTGACAGAGGTGGTTGGATCAGTTACTGAACAACGTGAAATATCTTGCAGAAATAATCTCAAAACACAGAATAGGATCCAATTTGGGAAAACAACCAAAGGACAAGTACCAGGAGAATATTGGCAAATTGATTTTACTGAGTTACCCAGAAATGAAGGATTAAAGGGTGAATCACACACTCCAGGAGGGGCAGGGGGTGCAGCAACCCATTGCTGCCTCTGTAATAAATGGTTGGCTGGGGGGCGGTGGAGCCGTGGGGACAGGCGCTCCCCCTTGGATGCCTTCACCCTGCAGAGGAGAGAGAAGAGACCCCGCTGCACCCCGGCCCCTCCGGCGGGACCCGCGGGCAGCACCCCCTCCTGGGCCGGCGGGCAGGGCTGCCCAGCGCAGGCAGGGGCAGGGCACGGGGGGAGGGTCTGGGGCAGGATCTGGGGGGCTCCCCCACACTCACCGCTTCTTCAGTGTCCTTCTGGGCTGCTTTGCTCCTCTGTCTGCTGGCCGAGAATTAATTCTTCCAGTCCCAGCACTTAAGCACGGGGACCGGGCTTTTCCAGTTGGATGCCTTCTTATGCCACTCCTCGCTCTTATGTATTATCTCTTGTGTTTTAAATCCCCTAGAATAAGACCGTTTTTTCCCTCCGCATGAACACATGTCATCTAGCTAAAACATGTGTGTTCATAATTGGGTAAGTAATTAGCCAGAGGCTGTTGGACATAATTACAAAAAATTGTAGTATTTGAGATTATCAGAGAGATGAAAAGAGCACGGTGAGGAGAGGCAAAGAAATGGGGATTTTGAGGAGCTCATTTCTGAACAACGAAATAGCTTTGCATTCAAATGTCGGGTTTCTGTATTAAAATAGAAGGTAGGAAATATTTCTTAATATAATCTCAGGCGTGTCTGTAACTGACCCGGGACAAAGTGTGACCCCACTGTCCCCAGACCGATATCACAGGCCCCTCCTGAGCCCCTCGCATCTGCCGGTACCAGCTGGGGAAGGGCGGGGGGGCCGCCGGGTGTCGCCAGGGGGGGGCTCTGCCTGCCCTGCGACGTCGCCAAGGGGGGCCCTGCCTGCCCCGCGATGTCACAAAGGGGGATGTGCCCTGGGCACCGGAGTCTGGCGACATCCGGGCAGACTGCAGCCTCGGGCCCTGCCACCCCAGCAGCGCTGGGGGTCCCGTCACCCAGGAGGTCACTGGGGACCCGCATCGTGGGCCCGTGCGGGTGACTCCGGGCTCTGTGGCCGCACTGGGGCTGGTGCCATGGAGCGCTCCGACGTCCCCCCAGCGCCTCGGCTGCTCTCACGCTGATGCGCGCGGTGCGGTGCTGCGTGGCCTCTGCCGTGCTGCCGGCCGAGCGGCTCTGGGCAGGTGACTGCTGCACCGCACAGCACTGACCGCGGCGTGGGGTGGTGGGGAGCGGGGTGGGGGCTGTGGCGTGGGGCCGGGAGCTGCTCCCGTCTCACACTGCTCCCGTGGGCACTTGCAGAGCTGCTGTAAGAAGAATAAGTGAGAGGAGGGTGGCGAGAGCCCGGCCGGAGGAGCGGAGCGGTGAGTGGCCCCGGCACCGAGCGCCCGGCAAACGGCCGACACCCCACGGCAGCCCTGAGCCGGGGCTGTGCCGGGGGCTGCCGGCCGCTCACTCCGTCTCCTCCCTCTGCAGCTTCTCGGCCAGCAGATGAAGGAGCAGGGTCCAGGCAGATGCTGGAGCAGCGGTGAGTGTGGGGGAGCCCCCCAGATCCTGCCCCAGACCCTCCCCCCGTGCCCTGCCCGCCGGCCCAGGAGGGGGTGCTGCCCGCGGGTCCCGCCGGAGGGGCCGGGGTGCGGCGGGGTCTCTTCTCTCTCCTCTGCAGGGCGAGTGCGGCGCCATCGAGGAGGGAGCGCCTGTCCCCGCGGGCCTCCCTGCCCTCGCTGACGATGATTTATCATTTAAGCAGTGAGAGCCCCCTGTACCCCCTGCCCCCCCCAGACCGCCACAGCTCCCTGCCCTCCCTGCCAACAATAGACCATCTCCGCATGGATGGCTCCACGTACCCTCTTCCTCCCCCAGTCCCCTGGGACCCCCTGCTCTCCCTCCCATCATTGCCACACCTCAGCACCAACAGCTCCCTGAGGTCCCTGCACCCCCCGGGCCACCAGGCTCCTCAGCCCTCCCTCCACCACCTGCCCAGTGACGACTCCCTTTCCCTCCTCCCTCCTGGACCCCTTGGACTCCTGGCCCCCCCTGCCACCCCTGTCAGGGAGCAGCCACAGCCATGGACAAGCGCGCTCTCCCGGTCATCCAGGCAAAGACAGAACAGAGCTGCCCGCGCCGATGGGTGGTGGAGGAGCCTGCGGTGACAGGGACAAGGCTGCGGAGAGAGATGTCGTGGTTTGGGCCACACAAACAGATGCTCTCCATGAAGGGTCAGAAGGAGGAGACACAGAGGACAAGGATGTGGAGACGGGCACAAGCTCCTGCACCATCATCTGAAGTGTTAAAAAAATAAAGGTTTTTCTGTATCCCTGGTGCTGTGGTTCATCCTCCCAGCCCGTGGCCGAGTCCCCCAGGTACCCCCGAAATGGGGGGGGGGCACCCCTGGGACCCCAAAGAAGGGGGTGGTGACACGGGCACTGCTGGGACCCCTTGGGTAACCCTGTGGCCCCCTAAAAACCATTGGGACCCCCAGGGCACCCTCACCCCCCCCCCCATTCCCCCACCCCTTCCCCCCCTGCCCCGAGCCTTCTGGGCAGGTATTTGTGGAGTCAGATTAAGGACTGTGGATTAAGGAATGCTGGGTTTTGTAGCACTGGGGGAGGGGTCCAGGGTCTTGGGGGAGGGGGGGTGTCTGGGGGGCTCGGCCATGGGCTGGAGGCTGGCGAAGGGGGGTGGCCGGCCTGACCCGCCATGGTGGGCTCTCAGCGGAGCCAAGCGCCCGGCCAGGCCGGCCCCGGGCATCCTGCGCTGCGGCCGGGGCTGCTGCCGCCTGCGGGGAGAGAGCGGGGGGTGAGGGGGGGTCAGCAGGGAGTGGGGGTGCCCTGAATCAGACCTGTTCCCCCCCACGGACCCCCCAACCGGCTCTGCCCCCCTCAAACAGGCCCAGACTCCCCCGAGTCCCCCCAGCCAGGTCTTGCCCACCGCCACCCTGGTCCTGACACCCCAGAAGCCCCAGAACCAGTTTTACCCCCTCCCCCCAAACTGTCCCTGGCATATCCCTCTCTCCCCCCGCTACACAAATGCCCATTCCCCCCACACTAACGCCCATTCCCCCGACACTCCCCTCACATTAACGCCCACTCCCCTCACAAGCTCAGTCCCACACCCCCGCCTCCTGCAAAGTCCTGCTCCTGAGTGGCCGTGCTCCATTCGGGCACCTTGGAGCTTCCTCTGGGCAGAAAGTGCTCCTGGCAAGGCCAGGCTCGTGAGGCCGGAGGCACCTCTGGGCTCCACCTGGTCCAGACGCCCCTGAGCTGGTGGCCCAGGGCTGCGTCTATGCTTTTAAGGATCTCCGAGGATGGAGACTCCACCACCTCCCTGGGCAACATGGCCCAGGGCTGGGGCAGCCACACCGTGAGGAGTTTTCCTGATGGTGAGACGGGCCCTCCACGGCCTCTGGTCCTGGGCACCAGTGGGAAGAGCCCAGCTCTGTCTCTTGGCAGCTCCGGGAGCTATTGATGGACACGGAGGAGATCCCCCCGAGCCATCCCTTCTCCAGGCTGAACAGCCCCACCCCTCTCAGCTGAGGATGCCCTCCCTCCGCCTGCTGGCCACACTCCTCCTCGTGCCGGCCAGGACACCCTTGGCCACCTCGGCTCATGCTCAGCTTGGTGCCCACCAGCACCTTCTCTGGGCTGGTGCCGGGCCTTGTTCCTCCCCAGGGGCAGGACTTGGCCCTCGTTGACCTTCAGGAGGTTCCTGCTGGCCCCTTTCTCCAGCCCACCCAGCTCCCCAGGCCCCGCACACCCACTGGGGTACAACCCTCCCCCACCCCCCAGTTTGGTGGGTGCCGGCGCTGCCAGCGCGTCCCGCTGGGTCAGGCACTGAGGGAGTCGCTCCCCCAGCTGCAGGGTGGGAGGATGAACCGCAGCACCAGGGATAAACATTTATTTTTGCAACACTTCAGATGGGGGGAAGCCCAGGGCGGCTCCCGGCCCCACGCCCTCCGGGGAAGGCTCTCTCTTCTGGGCCTGGCGCTGCCACCACCTGCAGGGCTGGCTGAAGCAGGGGAGCCGGCAGCAGCGTTTCCACCAACCCTTCAGGCAGCCCCACAGCCGGGCACAGCCCCGCAGCAGGCACCGTCCTGCCGGGCACAGCCGCGGGGCCGCCTGGCCGTGCTCCCTGTCTGTGGCTTGGAGAGGTTTTTTCTTCCATGCCTTGAAAGTCTGCCTGGCTGGGGGGCTGCTGGGAGGCAGCTGCATCTCTTTGGGCTTCTGTTCCTCGTCCCACCCATGCGCAGGGACCCGGTCTTGCACATGCACAGGGCTCTGCACCATGTCCCTGGGGACCTGCTCTTGCTCGGTCCCTTCCAGCAGCTCCCGTGGGGTGCCCTGGGGGCCAGGCAGGGTCCGAGGGTACAGGGATCCGTCACTTCTCACATGATACAGGATGTGGAGGGAGGGAATGGAGCTCCGCGGCGACTTGCGCTTGCTCTTTGACGCCTCCGCCTTCACCCTGCAGAGGAGGAGAAAGAAGAGACCCGGCTGCACCCCGGCCCCTCCGGCGGGACCCGCGGGCAGCACCCCTCCTGGGCCGGCGGGCAGGGCTGCCCAGCGCAGGCAGGGGCAGGGCACGGGGGGGGAGGGTCTGGGGCAGGATCTGGGGGGCTCGCCACACTCACCCCTTCTCCAGTGTCTCCATGGACTCTGCTCCTTCGTCTGTGCCCGAGAGTCTGTGGAGGGAGGAGATGGAGTGAGCGGCCGGCAGCCCCGGCACAGCCCCGGCTCCGGGCTGCCGTGGGGTGTCAGCCATTTGCAGGGTGCTCGGTGCCGGGGCCACTCACCTCTCTGCTCCTCCGGCCGGGCTCTCTCCGCATTTGTCTCAAGCTCCGACTCGTTTACAGTAGCTCTGCAAGTACCCACAGGAGCAGTGTGAGACGGGAGCAGCTCCCTGCCCCCACACCGCAGCCCCCCATGTGCCACAGGCGGGAGCAGCCCTGCTGCAGGCACCGTCCTGCCCTGCACAGCCCCAGGGATGCCCGGCCACATGCCCTGCCCTCAGGCACCCGCGGCCGGGGTCTGGGCTCTGCTGGGAAACTCCTGCCTGCGGCAGCAGGAATGTTCCCGTCTGGGCCCGTTTCTGAGTCCTTGTCCGCATCCCCAGCCACAGCCTCCTCCATGTTGGGGGTTGCACTAGACGACCTTTGAAGGTCCCTTCCAACCCAACACATTCTATGTTTCTATGATTCTACGTCCCCCCTGGCAACTCTGCTGCAAGGCGCTGGGGCCACACTCGCACCCCCAGCAGCCCCAGCAGCTCCTGCTTCTCCATGCTGTCAGGGGGTGGGAGGGGTCCCGGTGAAGGTCCACCGCAGGCCCCCTGACACCCCCTGCTGCCCCCCACCGCTGGGGCCTGGACAGCCGCCGCATCCTGCAGCGCGCTTCGTCTTTACCTGTGTGTCCTGGTCAGTGCGGGCAGGGTCCTCCTGGAAGTGGACCCTCTTGGCCGTGGCCATGGGTGGTGCATCACCGGGGACAGCTGCACATCCACGGGACTCTGCGGCGCGTCCCCAGGGACCTGCTCTTGCTCGGTACCTCGCTGGCAGTTCCCGTGGGGGCCCCTGGCTGAGGGCCGGCCCGGTCTCCTCCACCTTGTTGCCCTGGTTGGTGCGGGGGGTCAAGGGGGTCCCTGGGTGTCCGGGAGAGGCAGGGGCTGCAGCAACCCCTCGCTGCTCTATAATAAATTGTGTCTGGGTGGGCAGTGGAGTCCGTGGGGACAGGCGCTTGCTCTTTGACGCCTCCGCCTTCACCCTGCAGAGGTGAGAGAGAGAAGAGACCCCGCTGCACCCCGGCCCCTCCGGCGGGACCCCGGGCAGCCCCCCTCCTGGGCTGGCGGGCAGGGCTGCCCAGCCAGGCAGGGGCAGGGCACGGGGGAGGGCTGGGGGCAGGATCTGGGGGGCTCCCCCCACCTCACCGCTTCTTCAGTGTCCTTCTGGGCTGCTATGCTCCTCTGTCTGCTGGGGCCGAGAAGCTGCAGGAGGGAGGAAGGACGGAAGTGAGCGGCCTGGCAGCCCCCGGCACAGCACCGGCTCAGGGCTGCCGTGGGTGCCGGCCGTTTGCCAGGGCACATCGGGTGCCAGGCCACTCATCTGCTCTGCTCCTCCGGCTGGGCTCTCGCTTTCTTCTTCCCTCTCTACTCTTCTTCCCACCACCTCTGCAGGACCAAAGCAGCTTGGTGAGATGGGAGCAGCTCCTGGCCCACACCGCAGCCCCCAACGCCACCCCACGCCACCACGCACCGCAGGGCAGGGCGGTGCAAGTGCAGCAGTCACCTACCTGTAGACGCTTGCTCTCACTCAGACAAGTAGAATATGCTGAGCCCCATCACAAGAAACGAGTGGGGCCAGGTGAGACCAACAGGGGGCGTCGGAGTGCCCCATAGCACCGGCTCTGGTGTGGCTGCGACACTCTGGAGTCACCAGCACAGAACCGCAACGCAGATCCCCAGTGTCCTCTGGGTACCCAGTGATGGGAACGCCAAGACTGCTGGGGTGGCAGAGGCCGAGGCTGCAGTCTGCCCAGACCGATGCCAGACTGCGGTGCCAGCGCTGCTGCCTGCTCCTGTGGTGCCTGTACCCCTTTTATAGGAGGGCAGGGAGGCACGCCCCCCTTTGTGACATCGCAGGGCAAGCAGAGCCCCCCTTTTGTGACATCACGGGGGCCGTCAGAGCCCACCTTTGTGACATCGCAGGGCAGTCAGAGCCCCCCTTTTGTGACATCACGGGGCAGTCAGAGCCCCACCTTTGTGACATCACGGGGCAGCGTAACCGATGGGCTGGGCAACAGGCCCTGGGCTGGGACAGCTGATGCTGGGCTGGGGTCTTTTTCTCCCTCCTGGGATCCTGCCGGTGGAGACAAGGCCCCTTCTTTTGATTTGTGTGGGAAAGCAACGGAAGGTCGGCGAGGAGGAGCGTAAATGCGCTCAAGTGACTTGCAGCTGGGGTGTTGGGAAACACGTAGAGCACACCGGTTGTTGGTCAGTCTCGGGTGCTTGCAAGTAGAACACCCGCATTTGGATACCGCAAGTCCGCGGTGCACTCAGGGACACCTTATCCCACCGCTGGAGAATCCTGCCCTGTTGTTGAAGATCAAAGCACAGTGGGAAAACCGGGCTGCTGGAACCCCTGGACTACCGGCAAGAACAGGGAATGTCTGGGCGCTCTCGCTCTCTCGCTAACAAGGACTTTTCCGCTAGTAAGGACTCTTGCCCCGCGGTGCCTGCGGCCCTGCTGCGTGCCTCTGCCCGGCCTGCTGACTTTGGAGATTCCCTGACCCACGAGGTATCAAGATTAATTTCTTCTTTGCCTTTCATCCGTGATTTTTGTGGTTGGTGCTGCGTCCTGCCTGCAGGGGCTCACCCCATTTGGCATAGTCGGCAGTGCCAGGAACACCCGTGCCGTGGCTGATAAAAAGCTGGGAACTAGGGAGGCCACTCTGGTGACTCCCCCTACTTTGAGCTGGCCCCTAGTACTGAGCGCTGGAGCACCAGTGGCCACTTTCATGGCTAGACTGGCTCCGCGGAGGCATGGCCCGAAATAGATGACGAGGTGGTGATGACCCCCAGGCAATTGAAATGGCTCTGCGTGGGTTGTTGCCATGGAAAGCGGCCATGCATACTTTGGCCAGTTCGTGGGGAGACTGGGATGGCTGTAGCTAATGGATTAACAATTGTTAATTGTCCTGGGGCCTGGCCCTGCCTGGACCACGGTAACAGGCAGTGCCCCCGTGCTCCCTGGCCAAGCTGGAGAACGGACCACGGTGTCAGGGAGCAGCTCCTCTTCCCGGGGCTCACTGCTCCTCTTTCCCAGAGCCCGGCCCAGTGCGGTGGCAGAGCTGGTGGAGCTCAGCCGTGGGCCCCCTCCCCAAGCGATGCTCCCATCTGGCGCCCGTCTGAGTACTTGGCCTTGTCCCGATGCACAGCCTGGCCAGTGTCTACCCCTGGCAGCTCCACTCCAAGGCGCTGTGGCCACACTGGGGCTACCAGCAGCTCCAGCAGGGGTGGGAGGGTTCCTGGGAAGGGTCCCACCCCAGGACCCCAATTAGGGTGATGTGGACCTCAATTAGGGTGATGGGGATACCAATTAGCACCCCAGGACCCCAATTAAGGTGATGGCAACCCCAGTTAGCACCATGGGGACCCCATTTAGTGCCCCAGGACCCCAATTAGGGTGATGGGGACCCCTATTGTCACCCCAGGATGCCAATTAATTTGATGGGGACCCTAATTAATGCCACGAGGACTCCGATTTTCTCCCCAGGACACCAATTAATTTGATGGGGATGACAATTAGGACCCCAGGATGCCAATTAGCACCAGAGGGACCCCAATTAGCGCCCCAGGACCCCCAAGAGGGTGCTGGGACCCCAATTAGGGCCCCCCCATGACCCCCCCCGGGCTCTGGGGGTGTGGCCAACTCCTGTGGGCGCGTGGCCAATCCCGAGGAGGTGTGGCGTGTCTCCGGGTAGGTGACTGCAGTCCCACACCGCACTGCCCCGTGGCGTGGGGTGGCATGGAGTGGCGTTGGGGGCTGTGGCGTGGGGCCGGGAGCTGCTCCCGTCTCACCAAGCTCCTTGGCGTCCTGCAGAGGTGCTGGAAGAATATAAAGTGTGGAACGAGGGCGGCGAGAGCCCGGCCAGAGGAGCGGAGCGGTGAGTGGCCCCGGCACCGAGCGCCCGGCAAACGGCCGACACCCCACGGCAGCCCTGAGCCGGGGCTGTGCCGGGGGCTGCCGGCCGCTCACTCCGTCTCCTCCCTCTGCAGCTTCTGGCCAGACAGAGGAGCAGCAGTCCAGAGGACTGGAGAGCGGTGAGTGTGGGGGAGCCCCCAGATCCTGCCCCAGACCCTCCCCCCGTGCCCTGCCCCTGCCTGCGCTGGGCAGCCCTGCCCGCCGGCCCAGGAGGGGGTGCTGCCCGTGGGTCCCGCCGGAGGGGCCGGGGTGCAGCGGGGTCTCTTCTCTCTCCTCCTCTGCAGGGCGAGTGTGGAACCATCAAAGGGGGAGCATGTGGAACCACCGAAGGGGCAGCGCCTGTCCCCGCAGGCCTTGCTGGGCTCCCTGCCCTCCCTGCCAACAATTTATCATGTAAGCAGCGATGGCTCCCTCTACCCCCTGTCCCTCCCGGACCCCAAAGGCTCCCTGCCCTCCCTGCCATCCATCACTTAAGCTACGATGGCAACCTGTACCGCGTACACTCGCCGGACCCCAGCGGCTCCCTGCCCTCCCTGCCATCAGTGTCGCACTTCAGCATCGGTGCCCCCCTTTACTTCCCACCCCCACCGGACTCCAGGCCCCCCCAGCCCCTCCAGGATGATGAGAACGGCCTTCGTCCCCTCTGCGTGCTGGCCAACGGGGAGCGCTGGAAGAACCCGGGGCTTAGAATCTCTTCTGAGAGCTCCCTCAACTCGTTCCCAGAGCCCCAGCCCAGTCCAGCAGTGGAGCCTCTCAGCCAGGGCCACCCACGGGAGCTGCTGGCAGGGACCGAGCACGAGCCCTGTGCAGTGCCGGGGCAAGAGGCGCTCACCCGCTGGCAACCCCGCTGCTCCCCAAGGCTGCCAGGGGCCAGTGGGAACGCCAGGGATGGCCCTTGGCCAGTGCCTGCCAATGGAGCTGCCGGCACACACGAAGCAAGAGAGCGTACCCAGGGACAGGGGGGACAGGGCGCAGAGGCCTGTGGACGTGCAGCTGCCCCGTACAGCCCCCCAGCCACGGCCACAGCCAAGAAGATGAGCTTCCAGGAGCTCACCCGCGCCGTCAAGGCCGCTCGGGTGAAGACAGAGCAGCGGGTGCGGGCCGAGGCAGGACGCCCAGGCCCAGCGGTGGGAGGCCAGCAGCAGGTGTCGGGGGGCCTGCAGTGGGACCCTTCCCAGGAACATTCCCACCCCCCCGCCAGGGTGGGGGCAGGCAGGAGCAGCTGGTAGATGCTGGTAGCCCAGCGTGATGTCTTCTTCACCCAGGCCGAGTTCAGGTCCCAGCAGGAGCGTGGTGGGGGTGGTCCCGCCCCTCTTTCCTCTCCACCTCTGGTCTTGCTCCTGGGCTGGCTGTAACGCAGGGTCACGGTGTGGTTCCACAGGCATGAGACCCAGCTCTCGTTGTCCCGCCGTCGAGAGACTTGTCCGTGAGGGCCCCCGCAGGTGGCCGGAGACACGGCGAGGAGGCCCCCCCCCGGGCTCGGGGGCAGCAGCCGAGCGGCCGAAGGAGGAGGAGATGGAGTGCTCTCATTGCGGTGTGAGGCGAGGGAGAGGAGGCAGCACGGCCATTGGAGCGCAGCCTGATGGAGAGCGACAGCTGGGGAGTCCCAACTGCTGGAGAAGGGCTCCAGGGACACCAGCGCCTGCCCCCACCCTCCTCCCCGGGCACCACTGGTGGGGGGAGGTATTTAACTTTAGCAATAACAGATCGTGCGTGGATGTACCTGATGCCACAAGAAACAAGTGTTTCGGGGCCATTATCTACATGAAACACCTCCGTCGCCAACACCGGTGCCATGAGATGCTGAAGGTGCTGCAGGCCCCTTGGCAAAGGGCAGTGGGGCCTGGGATCAGAACCTCCCCGGGGAGCCCTTCCATACCCTGGGCAGGATGGAGGCACAGGAGCAGCTGGGAGCCACGGCGAAGCCCCAGCGCCTGGGAGCGGAGCATCCGTGGGTGGATGCAAACATGGATGAGGCTGAAGATGGGGATGTGGACAAGGTTGAGGACACGGGACCAGAGAGAAGTCAGGAGGAGAAGCAAAGGAGCAGCCCTGTGGAGCTCAGCAGAACAAGCCTGGTGGAAGCAAAGAGAAACAGCAACGTGGGGCCAGGCGAGAACAACTCCGTGGGGCTGGGCACAAGCAGCCCTCCAGGGCCTGGCAGGAGCTCCCCCATGGATGTGGAAGGGAGGAGGGACAGGGCGCAGAGCCCCAGGAACGTGCAGCTGCCCCCCAGCAGCCCCCCAGCCACGCAGACGCACAAGGGGAAGCACATTCGGAAGCCTGTCTGCACTTTCAAGCCCTGGAAGTGTCACCTGAAATAAAAGCCCTCGAAACCAAAAGCTGTTTAGAGAGGAGATACTGCTTTATTCGACGTCGGATGCTACAAACCCAGCACCCCTTACCGGGGATATTCACCCGTTATTTACACACAAAAGATTCTCATAGTTCCGCCTACCTAATCCATAACTCCACCCAGGCATATGGATTCATTAGGGTGACCGAATAGTCTTTTTGCACACACGTATCAAATTTTGCTGCGTCGGCAAAACACTTCTGCGCAAGCGTGGGTTCCTCAGTGGTCTTTGGGTGAGGAGACCCTTCCTCACGTCATCCGTTTGAGGTATTGAGTCATCTCAGGACAGTAAAAGTTTGCTGTAAGTTTGCCAACGTCTTGGGGATAATAAGGATGTTCTTTGAAGCAGCCCCAGCTCTGTCCTGATTGGAACAGGAGTACGTATGTGGCGTGTAGAAGAACCTTGAGGTGATTAATTACTCCTTGTTATCCCATCCCTGGGGATGAGCTGCTTCTGGCTGTCTCCTCCTTGTCGCTGTCTGTAACACCAGCTCAGTGACTATTTTTTTACACAGTCAGAAGGTCAGTAATTAGCTATTTTCTCACACAGTAAGAAGTTAGTAAGAAACAATCATTTTAGAAACAAAGCAGAGGCCTGTCTTTGGTAACATTAGGAATGGTTTCCTTTGGGGTCAAAGCCTGAACTTTCATCTAGGAGAAATTAAGAGCTGCCCGTTACCTTCGTTAGGGTCAAGCCTTTCTCTTCTGTTTGTTGCTACCGGTTCCAAGGGCAAGTGGGAAATAGCCTTTTCTTTTCCTACGCGTAACTCCATTTGGACTAGCCTGCAGTGTCAGTCTAGTTCGTGTTTGAGCGCCTAGGTGCCAGCAGAAAGGTAACGAATGAAACGTGATGGAAACCGAAGCGTCACTTGATTTTATTCTTTTTTATTATTATTATTGCGTGACTGTGGAGGGCATGTTTTCTGTGGCTCAGTCCACATTGTTCCGTGGAGCCTTCAGTCTAGGACTTTTGAGCAAAAAATGTTTGTCGTTCCAGAAGAGCACTGGTCCTTCCTAGGACTGCGGCGTAGACTCGGAGGGTCTCTGAAGTACGCGGTCAGAACTGAAGCCAGACTTCACGGGATGTTGCTGCTCTTGGTCTTCCCTTTCGCTCATGTCCCCGCAGCTCCCTCGCGGGTGGGAGCTCTGAATCATCCTTCGCTTTTTTTTCAGTTTCTAATGTGTTTTTTTTTCCCCAAGGGAGAGGCTATGTTTAAAAGTGAATCAGTTTCCTCCCAACAGTGCCAGTGACTAAAACTGAGTTATGCGTCTTAAACCCAGAAAAATGACACCGCTCTTAGAGATCTGGGCTATTTCTGAACGTGTCTTCGCCACATGCAAATGTCCTCGGGATACAGATCGTCTGCGCTTGGTGCTCTGACGAGATGATAGGCTGAGACAAGGATGAGCTCCGGCAGCCAGAAAAGATGCAAGGTCCTGGGGTTTTTGTCTGTTTGTTTTCTTTTGTGGGGGTGGGGGTGCGTGTGCGTCCAAAACCAGTGTGCTGTTGGCTGCTGGTGGCAGCCTGCGGAGCTCTTTTGCTGCCTGACCTCTCCTTTTCTTTGTCGCTCCTCTTTTGTGGCTACAGCTTCCATTTGGATAATTTTAGATGAGCGATTAAGTGACTTGCCTGTGTAAAACTACTGGTGACACCAGGAAGTTAAATGCTTGAACCGGTGGCGACTAACTTGGCTACAAGTAGAATTTCTGAAGGAAGAACAGCAGCAGCAGCAGGAAGCAAAGGGCAAGTTCCCCAAAAATTGCGCGTGTCCAACACATCAAAGTTTAATTGCCAAATGTTGTTTGGCAGTACATGCCCCGTGGCTGTTTCTGGTAAACATAAATTTTGAGGAAATTCAGGGCTGTGTGTGGCAAAAGAAGTCCCTCTGTCTGTGTGTCCTGCTCTGTAAATGTCCAGGGGCAGGGCCGTTGTTCCCTGCTCTCAGTGTGGCCACGGTACTGCTGCGATATTTAGGGCTAACAGACGGGTTTAGGAAGGGAAGGAGAATGCCCGTTTTCTGTAAGGGCTAGGAGCGCTGACCCTTTTCTCGTCGCCGCTTTCCTGTGCGCCAGATGAAGCTTTTATTTTTCTCCTCTGCTCCCGGTCTCTGAAGCTGCTGCTGCTGCTGCTGCAGGTTTGCAGTTCCTGTCGCTGGGTTTTTGTGGCGTTCTCGTTGGGATCACTTCTGCTGTGGCCAAGTGTCAAGATGCGCTTTTCAGTTCACGGCTTCAGAAACCACGTGCCCTGAAATGGGTGCGGGTGAAGCTGAGCTTGGCCGTGCAGCCTGCGCTGGGGACGCGCGGGGGCTCCTCATGAAACCAGCCGGGCGCGCGCGGGCGCCCGCAGGGTTGCGCTCTGGTCTGGGAGCGTGCCGTACTTATGCTGTTGGGAGAGGGAAGAGAGCGTGTGCCTGGCAAAGCCAAGGGCAGCCAAAAGCTGGGAGGGACCCTGCGCAGGTTTGGTGGCGCAAGGGCAGTTTGACAAGATCTTGACCGTTGGGAGAAATGGCCTGGAAAAAAACATTGCTTTGTTGCAAGGGGGCAGTTCAGAAGGACAGGTGGGTTGCCGTACCCTTTAACAAAAATATTCCGCTCCGGATGCGTAGGGTGAGGAAACCCTGGCTCTACGTAGGCTCGAGAAAATGCACGTCGGTGTCTGTGCCTGTAGCAGCGTCGATCTGCGTGTACCTGGGAAAGTGGCACCAGGGCAACTAAAGCTGCGAGTCAAAAAAAGGCAGGTTTGTCTAAAAAATGCACCAACAGCTGTGCCAGAGATGGTGCCAAATGTTTTGTCCTCCACTCGGCTGCAATCTTTGCAAACCTCCATGAGAGAATGAGGCCTTAGATTCCTACCGGCTTTGTGCTAAAGGTGTTTTCCTCTCTCGGCAGAATGTCAACTGCCAGCGTTTCTCCGCCGTCACCCTCTTGTTGTGCCGTCACAATGCAGGACAGAGGGAAAGGATCCGGAGTGTTCCGCGAGTACGAGGTACGTGTGCGATGGGCGTCTGCTTTTTTCCGAAGGTCCTTGTGGTGTGGACTTTGTAGTTAACACGAAGGCTTTGTCAGCTCTCCTTCTACAGTTTTTGTATGAAATATTTTAACAAAACAGTACAAATAATATAAGGTCTGGTCTGGAGCATGTTACACAGCCAAAAGCATTCGCCCATCTGCCAGTCCTTTTGGTAGCCTGAGGGATTGCAGCCCCGGGGATTTGATTTCTCCCCCCGACCCTCAAAAGGAAAAGCGTGTTGGGGGGGATCTTTTGTCTCGCTGATTTTTCTATTAAAAAAAAAAGGCTAAAATTGTATGATTCACAAACTGACTCGCAGTGTTTAAACTGCCACTGCCAGATAGCTGTAGTATACAACTGATGAGGCAGAGTGAATGGTTACGTGTCGGTTCTAAAGGTTTAAAAAGAGGCGACGGAATGTTACCGTGTTTTTCCCGATATTATGACAGAGTGCTCTGAGGCACTTTATTTCTGTCCGGCTTTCAGCGGCACGCTTCCCCGGCAGCATCTCTCTCGGGCAGTGCCGCTGGCCAGATGTCCCTCCTCCTTGTGTAACACCCAAAAAAACGGCAGCCAAATTATAACTGTGTAGTTTGGAGAGGGGTAGTTTAATGGTATCGGTTCACAGCGGTGCAAGTTAAATTAGTGCCCCAGGGAAGTCAAACGGTGGTGAGAGTGTTTTTAATGGGGGTATGGAAACGTAGGCCCAGCTTTTCAGCACGAAGGCAACGACCGAGCTTTGTTCTTTATTGCTGCTTTGGCTCTGCAGGGTGTGACCCGTCCCCCTCGGCTCCATCGACCCAGCGAGCGAGGTGAGCGGCGGCGGCAGCGCGAGGGCTGTAGCTGCGGCGGTGGGTCCCCCAGCGCGGATTCGGTTACGGCCCAGCCCGGTCTGCGCTTAGCTTACCTGCCCCGCGCGCAGGGGGGACGCATCTCCCGTGGCCGCGCTGGGAGGAAGGGGCCAGGCGTTCCCAGCGCCGGCCGAGGGCTCGCCCATTACGCTAAGAACGCGTTCAACGTGGCATCGGGTTAGCTGAATCCTGGCTTTAAGAGCTGAGCTGGCGCTGGCTTTTGCAGGCTGTGCCGTGTTTGGAGCTGAGGCGTTTCCCCAGAATCTCCTGTAGCTCCGTCCCGTCACGTCCCGTCCCTCGGTCCGACGGAATTCCTCTACTCTCTTCTCTTCTGCGCTACTTGTTTAGCACGCTGAACTCTAACTGGGGAATTTGTTTTCCAGGGCCTCGTTGTCGGTTGTCTCGTGCTGCGGAGAGAGATGCCCAGCCCAGGTTTGCAGCCGGTGGCGGAGCCCCCCTGAGGGGAAGGGCCAGCCCTGGGTCTGGGCGTTTCGGGCCTTTATTGGGGGGGGGAATAAAAGAAGGGGATGTGTGTGTGTGTGATGATGTCATTCGGGACACAGTGACATCACCGGGGCAGCGATGATGCGGCGGAGGAGCAGGTGAGGGGGGATGGGGGGTTACGTGGAGTTGCCCCCAGAAGAGGCGGTCATGCCCCAAAACGTCTGAAAGTTCGGTGGAGGGTTGGGGTTAAAAACCTGTAATCCGGGGGCGAGGCACTGAAATAGGGAACAAGCTCTCCTTTTCATAGCTATTGAAAATTAATCATTTCTGTACACTAAAAGGAGCTCAAAGCAAAAGCCTCTATAGGGAGGCCAGGCCTCCCTTTCGCGCCCTACGGCGGTGCTGCGCATGCGCCTCCCCCATTCCGCCGTACGGCGGTGCTGCGCATGCGCCTCCCCCAGTCCGCCGTACGGCTGTGCTGCGCATGCGTGTCCCCCCATTCCGCCGTACGGCGGTGCTGCGCATGCACCTTCCTCCATTCCGCCGTACGGCTGTGCTGCGCATGCGTGTCCCCCCCAATTCCGCCGTACGGCTGTGCTGCACATGCGCCTCCCTCCATTCCGCCGTACGGCGGTGCTGCGCATGCGCCTTCCCCCCCCCTCCCCCCCCAGTCTGTACTGAGCCTTTGCAATAGCTGCCGGGCGGATGGACGGGCGGGTGGGCCAATCAGAGCTCCCATAGGTCAGATCGCCTCGCCGCGCTCCCATTGGTCATGTCCCCTGCAGGGGGTGTGGCGCGGTGGGGATTGACGGCGGGCCGGGCCAATGGAACGGTGCTGCTCCAAATAAGAGAGGGGGGGCCGGCGGCCAATGGGCGTGTGCCGTGGGCGGGGCGCTTTGGTAGCTGAGGCGTCCGGGGGAAAATGGCTGCCCGCTGGAAGTCGGAGCCGCGTGGGCCGGGCGGACAGCGGGGCCGGGGGCGGGTGCTCGGTTGAGCGGGGCCGCCGCGAGCACGTCGTGAGGCAGCTGGATCGCGTGAAGGTGGGCAGGGGGTGGTGGGGAACAGTGGGGGGCTTGAGGGGGCCCCGAGGGGCGACTGGGGGGATGGGGGGATCCCGAAGGGGACTGGGGGGCTGAGGGTAGGACTTGAGGGAGGCTGGGGGGAGCGGCGGCGCTGTGGTGGCCCCGAGGGGTGGTGGAGGGAACGGGGCGGGGAGACACGGGGGTTCTGAGGGGGAGGGGAACGGGGGGGCTGAGTTGGCCTTGGGGAGTGGCTGAGGTGGGGGACGGGGGTCCTGAGGGTGATGGGGAGGCCTTGAGAGGGGCGGGGGGGTCCTGAGGGGTCCCCGAGGGGGACTGAGGGATGATGGGGGGCGCTGAAGGGACTCTCGGGGGGGAGAAACTTTGGGGGGGGGAATGAGGGGGCTGAGGGAGGTCTGGGGGGGCCGAGGGGGCCCCGAGGGATGAGGGGGGGCCTTCAGGGGGGCTGGGGGAATGGGGGGGCTGAGGGGGCCCAGACGGTGGGGAGGAGGGTCCTGAGAGTGTGTTGGGGGCAAACAGGGGGGTCTGAGGGGGTGGCACTGAAGGGGGTTGGGATGGGGATGTGGGGGGCTGAAGAGAGCCCTGGGGGGGTCGTGGTGGTGGGGGGTGCATGAGGAGAGCCCTGAGCTGGGGGTGGGGGGGTGTGCCTGGGGAGCCCGGTGTTTGGGGAGGGGGCCTGTGGCCTGAAGTGGGTCCTGAGTTGGAGAGGGGCTGTGAGGGGGAGATGGGGATGGGCTGAGGGGTGATGGGGGGAGGGGGGTGGGGGTGGGAGGGTCGAGGCATCCCCTAGTGTTTGGGGGTCCCCATGACACTACCCTCACCATGCCCCCTCCGGCAGGGCGAGGAGCCCTACAGCGAGCTGTACCCATGGGTCTGCGAGGGACTCAGCGACTCCTCCAAGGTCATTGTCTTCAGCTTCAAGGGGGTGTCCCCTGTCACTGCCACGTTTCCCCCCCAGCGCAGGCTGCCTGCTCCACACCAGGTGTTCCCCAGGGGCCTGTGCCATCGCCATCCACATCACAGGTATGGGGATACTGGGACCCCCCTGGAGCTCTCTGAGACAGCCTGTGACCCCTACATTTCCCTGGGACCCCCTCCAGAGCCCTCTCATACCCTCTGGGATCCCCTGAGACCCCCTAGAATCGCCTCGGACCCCCTGCCCCCCTGAGAGCTCTGCAGGATGCCCTGGGACCCTTTGTCTTCCCCCGACTCTCTGGGACCCTCATGGGAGCCCCCACATTCCCCCAGGACTCGTTGTAGCCGCCTGGGACCATCCCACACCCTCTCCAGCACCTCACAGATCCTCCCAAAGGCCTCCAGGACCCCAGAGACCTCTGAGACCACCTGGAGCACCCCCCGCTATCTCCCACATCCTGTTGGGTCCCCCCACACCTCCTGAGAGCGCCCCCAGTGCCTTCAAGGATCTCCTGGAGCCCCCTGGGACCCTCCCACACACACCCCCCCCCCGAGTCTTCCAGGACTCCATGGACCCCTCATATTCCCCCGGGACTCTCTGGGGCCTCCTGGGACCCCTCACATTCCCCCTGGGGCTCCCTGGAGCACCCTGAGGCCCTCCCACTTTCCCCCTGGGACCCATCCACACACTCCCAGGACACACCAGAGCCCCCTGGGACCCTCCTGGGATCCCGCCACTCCCCACTGGGACCCCCTGGACCCCTCCATGGTATGCCTCACATACCTCTGGGAGCCCCCAGAGAGCCCCCTTAGAGCTGTCTAGGATGCCCTGGGACCCTCCCACACATCCCCAGGATCTTAGAGAGTCCTCTGGATCTGCCTAGGACACCCCAGAGCCCTCTGGCACCCCCTGGAGCCCCTACTGGTACCCGCCACATCCCCCTGAGAGCCGCCCAGGGCCATCCAGAACCACCCCCCCCGGGACCTGTCATGTTTGCCCAGGACTCCCTGGAGCCTTCTGGGACACCCCACGTTCCCCTGGGACCCCCCACACACACCCCAGAACACACCCGGGGTCCCCTCAGGACACCCCAGAACCCTCTGGGACTCCCTGCAGTCCCCCCCAGTCCCCCCCACATCCCACTGTGACCCGCATTACACCTGCTTCCCCCTCCCAGGGGACACCAGCTCCTGCCAAATGCTCTGGGAGCGCCGGAGCCCAACAGAGCATCTCGGCAAAGGAGAGATGAGCGAGTGAGAGAGGAACCGACCAGGGACCCCCTGGATGCAGAGAGGAGGATAAAGGAGCTGCGGAGCAGAGACCGACGGGGGCGAGAGAGAGCAAAAGGGAGATGAAGTGCCACAAGCTGCCTCGGAGATGGAGGGAGGTATTTGCTCTAAAGCTTTAAAAAGAGGCAACTGAATGTAACAGGGTTTTTTCCCCCTGATATGTAGACAGTGTGCTCTGAAGTACTTTATTTCTGTCCGGCTTTCAGCGGCGCGTTTCCCCGGCAGCCTGGCAGCATCTCTCTTGGGCAGTGCCGTGGGCCAGATGTCCCTCCTCCTTGCATAGCACACAAAAAACCCTGTAGTCCAACGATAACCATGTATTTTGGAGAGAGAGTGTTATGGTGTCAGTTCCCAGCTGTGCAGGTGACATTAGTGCCAGAGGAAAGTCAAATACTTCTATAGTGTAAGTATTTTTATTTGGTGTGTATAAACCTAACGCACACCTTTTCACCGAAAGGGAAGGGACAAGGCATTTCCCAACACCAGTGAGAAGCTTTGCTGTTACGCTCAGAACGTGTTCAAAATTGTAGAAATCAGCCTTAATCCTGACTTTAAGAGCTGAGCTGGCGCTGGCTTTTGCAGGCTGTGCCGTGTTTGGAGCTGAGCTGTTTCCCCAGACTCCTCCTGTAGCTCAGCTCCCGTCCCTCGGTCCGACGGAATTCCTCTACTCCCTTCTGGGGCATTTTTTAGGATGCTGAGCTATAACTGGGGATTTTTGTTTTCCAGGTGCCTCGTCGGTGTCTCGTGCTGCTGGAGAGATGCCCCAGCCCAGGTTTGCAGCCGGTGGTGGAGCCACCGGAGGGGAAGGGGCCAGCCCTGGGTCCTGGCGTTTTGGGCCTTTTTTTGGGGTGAATAGAAGGCTGTCTGTGTGTGGGTGGGGGTGTGATGATGTCATTTGGGACACGGTGATGTCACCGGGGCAGCGATGATGCAGCGGAGGAGCAGGTGAGTGGGGGATGTGGGATTATGTGAGGATCTCCCAAAAGAGGTGGTTCACAGCCCCAAAACGCCTGAAAATTCTTGGGATGCATTAAAAAATGTGAAAACCTGTAACTATGGGTGCGAGGCATTGAAATAGAGAACAGTCTCTCATTTATAGATGAGAAATACATATATTGAGAAATAATATTAATTTATGTATGTAAAATAAGTTCAAAATAAAAACCTCTAAGGATTCTATGATTCTGTCCTTCTGTGTTATATAAAAGATCCTAGAATATAAAAATACTTAAAAAAAAGTGTATTTATAAAAAGATGTGTGAAAATAGATGTGTAAGCAGACAGTCTAAATAGATGTTCTGTATCGTAAGACTTTCCGGGTGTGTAGCAGAGCCCGGAGTCCGCGGGAAGACAGGAGATAGGAGTTGATGGCGGAACGCAGGGAGGGGCTGGGAGGAGCGGCCCCCGAGGAGCATCTGACGCCGGGGGTTCAGGCTGGCAAATAGAGGGCGGGAGCGTGGGGAAGAAGTGGGGCTCCTTCCCTGATGGCTCGGGAGAAGAGAGGGGCTTTCTAAAGTTCCGGCACGGGGGCATGGCTAGGAAAGGGAGGCGGGTTGACGAGTCTTTCTCGGGTTGTAGTTAGGTTCGGGTGTCGATGGCGTCTGCTCTGCTCTAGGCTGTCGCATTTGCGGCGAGCCGGATGGTATCGAGGCGGAGCACGGGAGTGGTGGTTTGGCAGAAGTACGGTGGTAACGTTGTGGTTCTGGTATCAGGTGCCATGAATAACTGTCACCGCAGCCTCAGACTCTGAAATCGGCGGGGAGGGGGCGAGCGGAATGCCACGGCATTTGGGAGGCTGAGGGTGCTGTGGAAGAGGTTGGCATCTCCTCTCGGGATACTTATTGCTGGTGCGGTGGGTGCTTTTGGGATTGTTTTAATTTTCCTTTTGCAGAGGAAGAGGACAGTTGCAAAATGGGGTCTTTGACGTTAGCGTAGCGGTGAGGGCTGTCGTGGGGCACAGTCTCCTTTGGGAAGGTAAAGGATGCGGCTCACTGTTCAGCGTGACGGTAGCACGTCCCGGGCAGGGCGGTTCCAGCCTGTCCGTGTTGCCATGTCGTTCATGTGGTCCGTGTTCTGCATCTCAGCCCTTTCTTGGGTCTTGAGGTCGTCATTAAGCTCAATGAGTACGGGTGGGGCCTCGGGTGCCATCCTCAGGGTCTCGAATGCTCACCCATGGGTGTAGCGCCATTTGGGTGCTGCTCTTCTTGGGTTAGAAGCTTAAAGCGTGGGTCGGTCTTGCATCGCGGAAGTTTCTGGACGGCCCACTTCCGCAACTGGGACTTCTTCCTGTTGTCATTACGCATTATGTTCTTAGGTCTTGAAGCCAGGCTTCCTGCGCATCCGTCTTACCAGGCTCAACAGTCCCTTCTTATTATGGAGCATCATGTTCTACACTTTTTTTCAGGGGGTTCCGTAGAGCCTCTTCACGTCGTCACCACCACGGTCCCCCAGGTTTTCTTGCCCAACAGTGACTTAGTCGGGTGTCATCCTTCTTGCTGAGAGTTCTCTCTCATCTTTGAGCTGTGTCGTTCGTAGCATTCTGTGTAGCGTCTGTCCGCATCTGTGCGTTTGGCTCGGGGCTGCCCTGCCCGGGGTGTAGAGTCCAGGGTGGGTGGGATAGCGCTGAGAGTCTATATGTAATATGTGAATCTCTGTAGATCGGGCAAAGGTGTTACTGTCATCTCAGGGTGGCCTTCAGGAGGTTGTGTGGACACTCTTCCATTTTTGTTTTTTGGGAAGAGCAGAGGCATGTTGGAAAGGCAATACAGCAGTAGTGAAGAAGAGTTCATGTGGAAGGGGGTAAGGCTGCTTTTTGTGCGGATTTAATTTTGTGTGTCATTTTCTTTGTGTAAGGTTGTATTTGGACCGTAGATGGTATTTGTAAATAGGTGCAAGACTTTGTTATTACGACCCCATTGCTCTGCGTCAAGGTGATTTCTCTGATGTTGTTCTTGCAGGTGCGGCGGGACAAGCTTGGCGGGGCAGCGTAGGAGAGGGGAGCAATGGAAGAAGGTGGGTCAGCACGTGGTATTAGAAGATGTGGCTTTAGGTACTACATGTATTGGTTCTTTTCAATTTGAAGTTTTGAAGCAATGAATGACGTGGGATATGGGGATGGTAGACGAGAGGCTCAACATGAGCCGTCAGTGTGCACCAGCAGCCCAGAACGCCAGTCGTATCCTGGGCTGCATCAGCAGAAGCGTGGCCAGCAGGTTGAGGGAGGTGATTCTCCCCGTGCTATTCCACTCTCGTGAGACCCCACCTGGAGTACTGCGTCCAGTTCTGGAGCCCCTACTACAAGAGAGATATGGACGTGCTGGAACGTGTCCAGAGAAGGGCCACGAGGACGATCAGAGGGCTGGAGCACCTCTCCTGTGAGGACAGACTGAGAGAGTTGGGGTTGTTCAGTCTGGAGAAAAGAAGGCTCCGAGGAGACCTTATAGTGGCCTACCAGTATCTTAAGGGGGCCTCCAAGAAGGCTGGGGAGGGACTTTTTAGGATGTTGGGTGATGGTAGGACTAGAGGGGAATGGATTAAAACTAGAGATGGGTTGATTCAGCCTGGACGTTAGGAAGAAGTTCTTCACCATGGGGGTGGTGAGACACTGGAACAGGTTGCCCAGAGAGGTGGTGGAAGCCCCATTCCGGAAGTGTTCAAGGCCAGGCTGGACGGGGCTCTGAGCAACCTGATCTAGTGGGAGGTGTCCCTGCCCATGGCAGGAGGGGGTTGGAACTAGGTGATCTTTAAGGTCCCTTCCAACCCTGACAATTCTATGATTCTGTGATCCCTGGATGGGGCCTCCTCCAGATCTTCCCTCCAGACGGTCCTCACCCTCCAGCTCTTCTCTTCCACTTGCAGGGGGTCCGAATACCCACCCTCGTCTCCTTCAGTGCTGTCCCCAAATGTGTCCAGGTTGGAGATGAAGTTGTGACAATCCAGAAGCCAGTTTTTCACCTGGCCAGGAACCTTGTAGTTGTCCACAACCTGATGGTCAATACAGCCTGCCTGCCCGGTAAGATGGTTGGCTCCATGGTCATCCCTTCCATGGGGCTGAGATGCAGAACAGGTCCAAAAATGAGGGGTTTTGGGGGCGATGCGGTGATTGTGACATGCAGTGCTTGGGTCATGGCCCATTGGGTGAGAGTCTCCATTCTTTTCCTGTGGTTTTTCCAGGCAACAAGGAGCTGGAATCCCTCAGGTACACCAAGGTGGCCACTGCCACCTTTGTGCCCCAGGGGAAAGTGGAGGGTTGTATCCAAGGCACCATGTCCCTCCTCTCCCACTGCCTGGGCAAGGGGGAGAAGGTGGCCCTCATGCTGAAGGATATGGGGTTGCTCCTCATCAAAGGCATGAAGGTGCAAATGAAGTTCTACCACAACTTCCTGGAGAGGTTATCTGGCAAGGAGAAGTTGGAAAAGGTTTTTTTTAAGGTGACTGATCTGGTTTCTCCATGGCGCGGGCAGTCCCACGGCGGTGTACCGGCACTGCTGGTGTGGGGTCCATCAGGACGTGGCCAGCTACTTGGTTGTTATGGTCCTATCAACTCTTGCTGCCTCACGCTCCTCCGACCTTGAGTCCCTCAGCCATGTGGAGGAGGTTCTACCATCTTTGGGGTCCTCCAATGTTGAGTGTTTCCACCAAGTTGAGGGCATCCTGCCATCTTTGGTCTCCTCCAACACTGAGTCCCTCAGTCATGCAGAGGAGGTCCTGCCATCTTTGGGCTCCTCCAACGTTGAGTCCCTCAGCCATGTGGAGGAGGTTCTACCATCTTTGGGCTCCTCCAACACTGAGCGCTTCAACCACATTGATGGCGTCCTACCATCTTTGGGCTCCTCCAAAACTGAGTGCCTCAGCCATGCTGAGGACGTCCTCATTTGGGGTCCTCTGATATTGAGTGCCTCAACCACGTTGAGCACATCCTGCCATCTTTGTGCTCCTCCATTGCAGGTCCCCAAGCTGCTGGACGTGATGGTGTCCCCTGTGGTACCCGTGGCGTCACTGACTTTCTCTGGCCGTGTCATCCTCTTTCCGAGTACATTGGTGGCTGTAGCTGCCGTTTGATACCAGTTCCCATGGTAACATCTTCTCCTTGAGCCACCACCAGTGTCCTCCCATGGGGATACCAGGCAGCGCCTGTTGATGTCCCCAAGCCCTAGTGGCTCCCATAGGGCGGGTCTGATGGGAAAGGCAGCGGAATTTAGGCAACATTTCTTCCCATGGTGGCCTGGACTTCTTTGCCAGGTGACTCCATTTCCCAGGACTGTCCTTGGGGATGGGCCAGGGTGGACTTGGGACAACAACAGCCTTTACAGCAACGCAAAACTCTACCTGATGGCGGCAAATGGTGGTGGTGCCACGGGTCACATGGGTGTCTTCGCCTCGTTTCCAGGTTCGTAATGGAGTGTTGTGTGCCCAGGCCACCCCCTAGGATTCTTCTGAAGACCCCCAAAAAAGAGGAGGACCAGCAGATAACAAAAGAACGTCTCGGACAAGACGGTAAAGCAGCTCCCGGCTCCTTTCCATGGGATGGTGACTGACTTCTGCCATCTGGTGGGGACATCGCCAGCACTGAGCGTCAAAAGGCTCCGACAAAGCTTCAGGCCAGCTCGTCACAGCTGTTTGTCCTAATGACTCATTGGCTTCACCAAAACAGAGCCCTGGGGTGGGGTGTGCCCAAGGGTATGGTGGGAGGATGGTGACCCAAGGCCTTGTCCTTCCCTGCCTCAGAAATGACCACCGCCCCCCCCCAAAAGAGTCCCTGTCCCCTCCCCAGCACCACCTGGCTCCTCCTTCCCAACCCTGGAGCTGATGACACTGTCAGAAAACCAGGTTGGAAATGGGGAACTGGCTGTCAGGGAGGGCGCGATGGTGGCTGCGAGGGGAGTGGAATGTCCCCCTCAGCTATTTTGGGAAGAAGCCTGATCACCTCCCCGCGTGTCACCGGGGTCGGCAGCGTGATGGCGATGCTCTTCTGATGAGGTCTCTCCTTTCTGGTTCCAGGGGGCTTTCCCTTGCCTGCTAGTCCAAACACAACTCAAAATGAAAGCGGGGAAGAAGAAGAAGAGGAAAGGTCTGGGTCAAGGTGAGGCTGGAGGCTCCATGCTGGTGTCCCCACAGGGTCATTTTGCCCAGAGAGGTCGGAGATGCCCCATCCCTGGAGACATTCAAGGCCAGGTTGGACGGGGCTCTGAGCAACCTGATCTGGTTGAAGATCTCCCTGCTTATTGAAGGGGGAGGGTTGGACTAGATGATGGACCTTTAGAGGTCCCTTCCCCCCCAACCCATTCCATGAGTCTGCTTGGAAGAGTTCAAGGCCAGGTTGGGCGGGGTTGGGACAAACCTGATCTACTGGAAGGTCTCCTGGCCAATGGCAGGGGGTTGGACTAGATGGACCTTCAGAGGTCCCTTCTAACCTCAAACCATTCCATGAGTCTATGATGGGAAGGGTTCAAGGTCAGGTTGGATGGGGCTTGGAGCATCCTGGTCTGGTTGAAGATCTCCCTGTTCATTGAAGGGGGAAGGCAGGGTTGGACTTGATGGACCTTTAAAGGTCTCTTCCATCCCAAACCATTCTGTGATTCTATGATTTTCCAACCCAGCAAGAGCCCGTTCCCCAGCCCCGAACACTCATCGTTCATCACCACCCAACAGTGGTGAGGGCAGTGCCCAGAGGGGTCGGATGGGGACTGCTGGGGCCCCCAGTTTCACTGGGATGGATCTTCTCCAGACCTTCAGGAGAACCCCAGCGTGGCCTGGCGACACGGGGGCAGCCGTGTGTCAGCCGAGGGTCCCGGCTCAGAGGGTTTCCTCACCTGAGCTGCCGGTGGCTGGGCCAAGAGACACGTGGCTCATGGTGGGGGAAGCAGGATGTGACCCCAAACCCATTGTGTCCTCAGGTGACCTCTCTCCTTGTGTCCTTCCAGGCAGCAGTCGGTGACGACAGGCGACGACTCTGCCAAAGAGCGGGCTGTGACCGGCCAACAAAAGGGCAAATGTGTGCAAAGGCTGAGCGGCAAAGAAGAACCCAGAGCAGGCAGTGAAAACCCTGAGCTCTGGAGGAGGAGGACAAGGAGGAAAAGAAGAAGGGGAAGAAGGAGAAGGAGGAAATAGTGGAGAAAATCCTCGCGGAACGTGCAGTGATGAAGAAGGCGGCGAAGGCCAAGCCGGGAAGAGACGCCTTGACCTTCATGACGCCCATCGTAGCCGTATTATCGTCAGCGAGCTCTGAGGCCAGCCTGGGCGAGGAGCCCACCGAGGGGCTGGACAGCCACCACCAAGATGAAAAAAGAAAAAAAGAAAAGTGAGGTGGAGTCCTGAGGAATCCTGGACAGTGCTGGAATACCCTAAATACCTCTGAGTTTGGCCCAACCAATGGCCAAGGGGACCAGCTCAACACCACCTCAGCGCTGAACCACTGCTCCCTGGGCCGGGGAGACCCTGTTTGGAATCATTAGTAAAGAGTTGAATAAAAACAGAGGAGAGACGTTGCAGAAGAGCACTGACCTTTTTAAGTGCTCACAACTGGAACGGGGAAGAAGGGTTTTACAGTTGGCCATGGCTCTGAGATCAGCCCAGCCTGGTCCTGGAAGTAGGGGGCCACCTGAGGGACCTTTTCCATGGCTGCTATGGAAAGGAACCTGATTTTGGGGGCAAGAGTGGACAGCCGGGCACTTGGAGCCATGTGGTGAAGATGTAGGTGTCCCTGGAGGAGGAAGGAGAGGATGAGAGGCCTGGAGGGCACCTACCTGCAGGGGCGGTGGAGACCACCTGAGCTTCCACCCAGGGCCAGAGCAGGGACATCACATCAGGGTTAGAGGGACTGGGCGCTAGTAAGGGCCTTCGACCTGTTGCCCCGGGGCATGCTGGGGATGCTGCATCACAGCCAAAGCCTTATGGAGACAAGCCAGGGGCTCCTGATGCAGCCCGAGTCAACAGGGAAACACCCATGAAACACCCCAAGGGGTGCTCCCCGCCTGAAGTGCCTCTACACCAATGCACGCAGCACGGGCAACAAACAGGAGGAGCTGGAAGCTACCGTGCTGCTGGAAAGCTACGACATAGTGGCCGTTACTGAAACCTGGTGGGACGAATCCTGTGACTGGAACGTGGCTGTCGATGGCTACAGGTTGTTCAGAAGGGACAGGCGAGGAAGGACGGGCGGAGGTGTTGCCCTCTGTGTTAAGGAGTGGATAGAGTGTGAAGAGATGTCCCCAAAGAAGAGCCAAGAGGAAGCTGAAAGGTTACGGGTAGGAATTAGAGGCCGAGGCAACAAGGGGAACCTTGTGGTTGGTGTCTACTAGAGGCCGGCTGATCAAGGGGAACCTACTGATGAAGCCTTCTTCCTCCAGCTCCAGGAGGCATCGCGCTCAAAGGCTCTCGTCCCGCTGGGGGATTTCAACCACCCCGACATCAGCTGGAAAAGTAACACGGCGAGCTGTAGACGATCCAGGAGGTTCCTGGAGTGCCTTGATGATAACTTCCTAAGAGAGGAAATAGACAGCCCTACCCGAGGGGATGCCATACTGCACCTCACAGTCACCAATGCCAGTGAGTTCATCGGGGGTGTCAAGACTGGAGGCAGCCCGGGCTGCAGTGACCACGCACTGGTGGAGTTCACAGTCCGGAGGAACACGTGCCAGACGAGGAGCCTAGTCAGGGCCCTGAATTTTAGGAAAGCAAACCTCCGACTCTTCAAGGAGTTAGTCAATAGGACCCCCTGAGAAACGGTCCTCAGGGACAAGGGGGTAGAACAGAGCTGGCAGATCTTCAAGGATGCTTTCCATAGAGCACAAGAGCTCTTGATCTCCAGGTGTAAGAAATCAAGCAAGAAAGGGAAGAGACCAGCATGGCTGAGCTGGGACCTGCTGGTCAAACTAAAAGGCAAGAAGGAACTGCACAGGCAGTTCAAGCAGCACCAGGTGTCCTGGGTATGTAGGGATGAGGTCAGGAAAGCCAAGGCGCGGCTGGAGCTGAACTTGGCAAGGGATGCTAAGAATAACAAGAAGGGCTTCTACAGGTACATCAACCAGAAAAGGAAGGTTAAAGAAAGCGTGCCCTCCCTGGTGACTGAGAATGGCAAACTGGTAACAACAGACGAGGAGAAGGCTGAGGTTCTGAACAATTTTTTTGCCTCAGTCTTCACTGCCAGCCTCTCTCTTCAAGCCTCCCGCGTTGAAGGACCGCAAGACGAGGACCTGTGGGACAGAGTCCCTCCCACTATAACACAAGGTTATCCCACTATAAGACAAGGTTCGTGACCACCTGAGGAACCTGACTATACACAAGTCTATAGGACCTGATGAGATGCACCCCGGAGTGCTGAGGGAATTGGCTGATGTAGTTGCCAGGCCACCCTCTGTGATATTCGAAAAGCCATGGCAGTCAGGTGAAGTCCCTGGCGACTGGAAAAAGGGAAACATCACACCCATTTTTTAAAAAGGGTAGAAAGGAGGACCCGGGGAACTACCGCCCTGTCAGCCTCACCTCTGTGCCTGGGGAGATCATGGAACAGATCCTCCTAGAAGCTATGCTAAGGCACATGGAGGACAGGGAGGTGATTCGAGACAGCCAGCAGGGCTTCACCAGGGGCAAGTCCTGCCTGACCAACCTAGTGGTTTTCTACATCGGAGTGACTGCATCAGTGGACAAGGGAAGAGCTACGGATATCATCTATCTGGACTTCTGCAAGGCCTGGACACGGTCCCCCACAACGTCCTTCTCTCTAAGTTGGAGAGATATGTATTTGATGGGTGGATGGTTCGGTGGATAAGGAACTGGCTGGATGGTCGCATCCAGAGGGTAGTCGTCAATGTCTCGATGTCCAGATGGAGAAGGGTGACAAATGGTGTCCCTCAGGGATGTGTACTGGGACCGGTGCTGTTCAACATCTTCATCAGTGATTTAGACAGTGGGATCAAGTGCACCCTCAGCAGGTTTGCTGATGACACCAAGCTGAGTGGTGCGGTCGATGCGCCAGAGGGATGGGATGACATCCAGAGGGACCTGGACGAGCTGGAGAGGTGGGCGTGAGCAAACCTTATGAAGTTCAACAAGGCCAAGTGCAAGGTTCTACACTTGGATCAGGACAACCCTCGTTATCAATACAGGCTGGGGGATGAGGTGATAGAGAGCAGCCCTGCGGGTGCTGGTGGGTGAAACCTGGACACGGGCCAACAAGTGTGCCTGCAGCCCAGAGGGCAAATTCCATCCTGGGCTGCATCAGAAGAAGCGTGGCCAGCAGATCCAGAGAGGGGATTCTGCCCCTCTGCTCCACTCTGGTGAGACCCCACCTGGAGTCCTGCGTCCAGCTCTGGAGTCCTCAGCACAAGAAGGACACGGAGCGGTTGGAGTGAGGCCAGAGGAGGCCACGAGGATGATCCGAGGGCTGGAGCCCCTCTGCTGTGAGGACAGGCTGAGAGAGGGGGGGTTCAGCCTGGAGAAGAGAAGGCTGGGGAGACCTTCCAGCCCCTTCCAGTCCCTAAAGGGGCTCCAGGAAAGCTGGGGGGGGCTGTTTGCGAGGGCGTGTAGTGACAAGACGAGGGGTGATGGTTTAAACTAGAGCAGGGCAGGTTTGGATAGCCATCAGGAATAAGTTCTTTACACTGAGGGTGGTGAGACACTGGCCCAGGTTGCCCAGAGAGGAGGGTGGAGGCCCATCCCTGGAGACATCCAAGGCCAGGCTGGATGAGGCTCTGAGCAACCTGATGTAGTTGATGTCGTCCCTGCTCACTGCAGGGGGTTTGGACTAGATGGCTTTAAGGGTCCCTTCCAACCCAATACATTCTATGATTCTATGAACACCTCAAACCTATTGTCACCATCATGAAGTTATTGACGTTTCCTAAACACTCCCTAACATACAGAGCCACCCCACCTCTCTCCTTCCTTGGCTCTCCTTCTGAGAGTTTGTAGCCATCTAACGCAGCGACTCCAGTCGTGCGAGTCATCCCACCCACGTTTCCGCCATGGCGACTACATCACCGTTTTCCTGCTGCACAATGGCTTCAGCTCTTCCTCCTGTTGCCCATGCTGCGTGCACTAGTGTCGAAGCACTCCAGCTGGGCCAGAATAATAGGGAAGAGGTAGAAAGGGAGGAGAATGAAAAGGAGAAATTGAGGGAAAGGAAGCAGAAGGCGGTAATATTGGCAGCTGCTTCTGCACGGGCTCAAGGCTCCTCCTGAGGTTGAGGTTTTCCAAGAGGACGAGGGAGAGGTCGAGGAATAGGAGAGGACTTAGGAACTAGAGTCCCACTAGGGAGGGATCAATGTGCCCTTTGTAAAGAGAAAGGGCACTGGAAAAATGAGTGTCCAAAGGGAAAATCTAATCAGACTCCCAGCCCAGCCACGGCCCCGATACCAGAAGAACTAATCGGGGCTGCTCACTCGGGTTGACGGGGACAAGGGGTTGAGAGAGCAGAATCCCTGGCCGAACCCCTGGCTGATGTTAAGCAAACCAGTGGTGCAAATAACCTTTGATAAAAACAAATTAGAGTTCATATTCCGCAAAGTAATGTCTGGGAAGCGCAAATATATGTATTACAGGAATTACTGAAGACAATGGGAATGGAGGAAAAGAGCACCAGCGAGCTCTCTTTCTGGACAGAGGATGCTGTAACCCCTTTTGGATGGGACACCAAGAAGCCTGGAAGGGCTAAAGCGGCCGAGCTGGTAAAAATAGGATTGAAGGCAGGAGCTAAACCAGTTAGACAAAAGCAGTATCTTATGAAATACAACAAATTTATTCCATGAACTGGCTGCGGAGAGCGCAGCCCGCTGCAGGGATCTGCTTTGCCTCTCTCTTCCTCAGCAGGGTTGGCTCCCTGAGCAGCACCGGCTGTGGGAGCCCAGCTTGGCGCTGCGTTGGAGGGCCTGGAGCTGCATCATCCCTTGGGGCTCGGTCACCACCTGGAGGACTTCTCCTCCTCCTCTTCGCTGAGGGCTGGTAATCCGTGTTTCCACCAACCGTCTGCGGAGATCATGGCCCCGCCGCAGGGACCTGCTTCGCTCTCTCCGGCCTCGGCAGGGCTTCTCCTGAGCAGCCCTGGCTGCAGGAGGCATCTGGGAGTGGGCGTTGGAGGGCCCTGCAGCTGCAGCATCCCTGGGAGGATGGTCACAACTTGGAGGACTACTTCTTATCCTCCTCCTCTTCCCTGTTGAGGGGTCGTAGTCCGTGGTGACCATGCACCACCTGCGCACTATCTTTGCCCCACTGCGGAGATCTGCTGCGGGCCATCTCCTGGCACCGTTCCTCTGGCAGCGGGCAGAAGGGCGGAATCTCTGCTTCTCTTTGTTCTCTTCCGCACCTTGTGCAGCACAGGGTCACATGGCTGACAGGGCACCCGGCAGTCACCTTGCCTTCTGCCTGGCCAGCCTGCAGATGCCGCCTGTGCACCTGCCCACGTTCGCTGGCTGGTGCTGGCTTTTGCGGAGCAGCTGCTGTCCTCTGGAGAGCCCTCCATGCCCAGCGCCATGTCCTGCAGAGAGAGCTGTGAAAAGGTCCTGCCCTTTCCTCCTGCTCTGAAAGGAGCAGAACAGTGAGGAAACCCCAGAAGCTCGGTGAGGGCACAGCTAAGGACGTCCCAAAGGTTCTCCTAGAGAGCTGCAAGGGCAGAAGGGCCAAAGGCAGACAAATGGGATGGACCTAGGCGGGCTGCTCTGAGAGAGCGCAGTGTCGCGGCTGTGATGGAAGCTGCAATGTGGGAGGAAAAACAGCAATGCCAAGATCCTGGAAAGAAATCCACTGTCTGTCTGGTTCCCTGGCCCGCCTCCCCAGAGCTACTTCAGTCCTGCAGTGCAGACCTTGTGGTCCCACAGAACCCACCTGCTTGCTGCCGGCCGCCCCTTGACTGACGAAGGAATGGGCCTGGGATGGTGCTGGTGAGGAAGAAGCCCTTTCTCCAGTTTTCAAAGCGGAGCTCCTGGAGAAAACAAACAGACAAACAAAAAAGGGATGTTCACTTAGGGCTGTTCTTGCTGCCTTCTCTGAAGTTCAGTTGTTTTCATGGAGCTGTTTCTATGACAAACAGAAGACATAACCAAGACTAAAAATGGGAAACTCGATTGGGGTCTTCCCACCAGGTCTGCCCCCGTGGGAGCAAGACCTCATCTTTATAGCCCCCATGGTCTCCATTTCATAGCATTAGAGAATCATCAAATGGTTTGGGTTAGAACGAGATGGTATTGAAGATCCCTTCTATCTCCCCTGCCACGGGCAGGGACACCTCCCACTAGACCAGGTTGCTCAAAGCCCCATCCAGCCTGGCCTTGAACACCCCCAGGGACGGGGCATCCACGACTTTGCCGGGCATCCTCTTCCAGTGTCTCACCTCCCCCACAGTAAAGAATTTCTTCCTAATATCTAATCTGGATCTTCCCTCTTTCAGGTTAAAACTGTTACCCCTCGCCCTATCACTACACTCCGCGACAGAGTCCCTCCCCATCGTTCCTGTAGGCCCCCTTTAAGTCCTCTTCTCGACATTAGCCAGCTTCAGAGAGCAGACAAGTAGCAGTTTACCCCAGGCCAGCAGCCTAAAGGCCAGCAAGAAAGGTAAGGACTGACGTGGGGTAGCTCAGATTTGACAGCACTGAATGATGCAGGCAGTAATTGTCTCCTGTGACAGAAAGAGGAACTCTGAGGAGGATGAGAAGAAAAAGAGCAAAACCATGAAAGGGAAACGTATTCTGAACACAGGTTAGCACTTGTTATTACCTGACATAAAACAGTAAATAGGCTTGCTGCCTGAGAACTGTGTCCACGTCATCAAGAACCACAGACGAATCGTCCATCTGGTACCACAGTCCATCGCTGGCCTGCCAAGAAAGGCATCGATATCTGGAGATGAACTGCACGGTTTCTCCACAAAAGCACAGGCAGAAAACTACCGAACCAAGAGTATGCAAAGCCAAATCCAGCCCAGCCCTTCAGGAGACCTTCTCCCCCAAAACCTTGGCTGCCAGTAGCACTGACATGAAAGTTTGTCGTCCCCAGGATACAATTTTCCCTTGTTAGGAAGGAAGTTGCTCTTTACCTTTGTGTAGCAGAAATAGTGCCCCGCACGACAGCTGCCACCGCTGTGCACCAGCACAGCATATAAGGAGTAGAGGAGCGGTTCTCCAGCCGTCTGACACATGTACGGGCGAAGATCCAAGCACTCGGGATACTTCACAACCTGCAGAGAGACCAAGAGGGCTGAGAGATGATCCCCGGATTTTCCCTAAAGCAACATGTATGGCTTGGGCGTCAGGAAACTGCTCCATCGCAGCAGAGGACATGCTTGTCTTCCCACGGGAACTCTCCTCTCTCCAGGAGGGAACACACAAACTCAACAGGAAAAGCTTGTGAAAGAGCGGACTGCTTTCCAGGAAGAGAAAGTTGCACTCCCATTGTGTACGCACCTTTCTGATCTTCCTGCCAGTGAAATCTCCAAACCTTTTCAGGCACAGTGTGAGAACCTTGGGCACACGATGGAATGTAAACCTCTTGGAGGCGGCAACCATCTTGTCACACCTTGAAACCAAGCACAGAGACACATGCTGGAAGGCGCCCGTGAAAACGCACCCTTTTTTCCCCCGCGGACAACTTTTCGTGTCTCCCACATCCTTACGCTATTTTAAGACTATTCAGTACCATAAAGCCATACATAAAAAAAGGTGTGTCTCATTATTGTGCATGCGACCTACGGGAACAGCTAACTCATGCTCCCTCACATGCAAAACCTCAAGGCAGGATCTAGTATTAACATGTCCTTAGGAATCGTCTTACTGGCGGCATTTCAAGCAGTTGTTGCCATCCAGCTGCTCAGGTTTCACAAAGTCCTCCAGAGCTGCGGTGACAGATGCGGCTGCCTGGAGGAGGGAGAAAGGAGAGCGCTGAGCTGCGGGAAACGCCCTTGCCCCAACACTTACGCAAAATCTCCGGTAGCTGACGCTGAGGAGACCCACCATGAACCTGCAAGCAGCGTCCAGAAGGAGGCAGAAAGAGGGCAGTAGTATGCTGAGCATTTCCCTCAATTCCCAGGGATTCCCAGGGCCATCCAGAACTACCTCCCTGTGGCACCCCTCAGTCCAGCTACCCATGGGGAGCAGGGTCATCACTAGTGAAAACAATACAACCCGCCAGCCGAGGAGCCGGACTGGGCTTGAGGGAGGGCAAAGGGAAGAAGGAGGAGAGCACGTCACGGGTGCAGAGAGGATACTTGGTACTTGTGCAGCTTCAAGGCAGCAGCTACAGGGAGACCGCTGCCACGGCCTCCCCAGAAGGAGACCGCCCATTCCCTTGCCCACCCACCACCAAGGATTCTTGTGTTCGCCGGATACGCTTTTAAGCCAACAGCTTTTAAGTGTTTGTTCTGGAAAGCTACAGGGACCTTGGGACGTCTTGAAGCACAATTCCAAACCCTCTTACTTTTATATCCAAAGGCACATCCAGGAAGGCCTCATAGGAATCGGAAACCGCTTTGCAGCTCAAGCAGGTGACTGGAAGGCAAATGGAAACGCTCAGCGACGGGGGAAGGGGACTGTGCCGCTTTACGCTCGTCACTGCTGCTCTGCCACTCACACCAACAGCTGTTTACGACGGGCAGACAGAAGGGCACAGACAGTGCCAAGGAGAGCAAGAGTCGTGGAAAAGTACCTCTGGATCTCAGAAGGCCCCCGAATATTTGATGCATGACGGTAGTTGCTTCGGAAGAGATGTCCAAGCTGGAGAGAAATGGTAAGGCAGAGTTACGCCCCTCCGAGACATTTGTCTTTGTCTGAAAACCCTGGCTGTGGGCTTCCTGGTGGGACTCCATCAGGGAGTCCAAAGGGCTCGGGAACATTGCAAAGATCATTTGCTTGTGCTTACTCGCTGCTGCCGTGTAGACAAGCTCTCTGCATGGCATCGACAGTACAGCGTAAGAAGTCGTGGGCGTCTTCCTGCATGCCATGCTGGAAGTGTTCTCCTATGCCTAAGAGAGAAGAAGTTAGCAGTTCTCTCCTACCAGAAGGGACGAACACACGTAAAACCACCTGAAACGACTTACACGTGAGGACATTGACCACAGCCCAAGGCTGGATGGCACTGGCTGAGGAACGCAGGACCTGGTTAACATGCGCTTCCATCATGCACATCATGCAGAAGCCTTGCTGACGACCTGAAGAGGGAGGGAAACAAACTTCTCGGGTGAGCTAAATACCCGTAGGAATGGGAAACCTCATGGAGATCTTGCAGTTATAAGAACAGTCTCCACTGCTCTTCTCCCAACGTGCCAATGTCCCAACAAGCCCGGGACATTTTAATGCACAGAAAACCTTCTTCAGAGGGATGCTGAACTGACAGAAGGTTTCTGTGCAATATGCAAAGAGAGTTTAACTTGCAGAAATAGGGAACGAGACCCGTGGCGAGAAAGGCACCTTTCTGAAGATGAACCCACCCAGATGTGAGAAGCGGTTTCTAGGCTTGAGTGTTCAAAGAACATCCACTCAGGGGGTTTACGCAGAAGGGCCGCTTTTCTCCCAAATCAAATCCCAGAGTCTGGGAATCCTTGGGAAGTGCCCAAGAGATTTGCAAGGAGACGGTCCCAAAAGTACTCACATGACTGGCTGTGCTCACGAGAGAGCAGGTAGTTGGCCAGAGGGGGGGTGTATGTCAGGCACTGCAGCACGGAGTTGAGGAAGCACGTGTTGCCCAGGTTGTGGAGTCCCGCTCCAGCTCCCTGTCTTTGCTGCCAGTCCATGCATATCTTCTCCGGGGGAAAGAGGATCCTTTGTGGCAGGGCCATTCCCTCGGCAATGACTGCAGGGGAATGACATTTGAGAAGAGATGAGACCATAGTGGTGCACAAAAGCCTATTCTAAAAGTTGAGTTCTGTACAGGAGCACCCAGGACAACCAGCTCTAACCTCCAACACAGAAACACTGCGGGAAGCCTCAGACTACACTGCCACCCCCTACTTACCCGTCCCAGCATATGCTAAAGAAACAACAGCTAGCAAATAGGAACTCTACCCCTAGCGCCTATCTGGCCAGCCTTTAAAAGTGTAAAAGCTTATCCTACAGCTCCGAAGGTAGAGACCAGCCAATACTTTGATCCCGTATCTACCTACCATATGATCTGTCCTAAAGCTCAAACCATAATTACCTTTGCAAGAGGATGGCAGTTGAGGAGAAGTGGGCAGTAAACAATCAATCGTTGGAAAAAAAAGCAGCCAAGCAAGTGGCAAAGGAAGGAGCTGAGTTATCCCGAAGGCCAGCTCAGCCCAACTGGCTTTGGCTGGCCCGCTCTGCAGGATGCCAAGCCCTGGCCAGGTGAGCTCACAAGCAGCGGGCGGGTGCCGCATCACTGCCCCTTTGTGACAGGGGCCACCCCCAGACGCACGGGGACGCACTGCGGCCCCGCAGCCGCCACAGCCCGGGCACCCCCTGCAGCCACCAGCCGGCAGCTGTTGGGCTGCCCCAGGCACTGCTGGCCAAGGGCTGCTCATCTGCCCGCGGAGCTCCCGCCTCTGCCTGGAGCCGCACCAGCCCCAGGAATAAAAACCTGCCCAGGGCTGCCAGGGAGCCCCTTCACAGCTTTGGCTGGCACATTCGGGGGGCTGAGGCTTTTCCCACTTCACAGATACAGGACTGCCTCCGTGAGACTCGTGCAGCAAATCACCTGGTGTCTTACAGGTTCCTTTCCAATGAATTTTATCTACCCCCCAAGGTACAGCCACAGGCTGACTCCCAACTAGCGCTACCAAAAATCCACCTTGAGCAACTGTGCTGGATGGACCTTGGGTGGCTGCCAGGCCCCCACCCAGCTGCTCTCGTACCCTGCACCTCCGAAAACCATTTCTGGGTGGCTTTTTAGCATCTGGTTTAACCCCTCCACCCCCCTGGAGGGCAGTGAGTATTGCTTGTGCCCCAACGAGGCAGCTGGTTGCTATTCCTGCCGCCCTTGAGCTCGCCAGCTGGGCCCCTGCACCGCCTGGGCCCTCTGCTTTTCCCCACTCTTGCTCAGGGCACTGAGTTCCTCCTGCTCAGCTCAGGGCAGTTACTTTTCCTCCTGCTCTGCTCAGGGAGGCTTTCATCTTTATACCTTCACTTGGGGAGCCCAGTTTGGCCTCAGCCTTGCTTGGGCTGACCTTGGCTCTCATAGCAAAAAGTAGAAGCAAGAGCCTCTCTGCACACCATTCCTTGGTATTCACTATAAACATCAGACCTCACCTGCCAGAACCTTGGCTCTGTTTTACTTCAAACCAGGACACCTTCCCAGACCAAGCCACGCTGTGATGATACAAGAGCTTTGGTCCTCCCTGTCTCCCTCGCAAAGCTAGAAATGGTGCTTTCACCATCGAGCTCCTGTGGGATAGAAAGCAAACTTTTCAGGCAGCAGCTGTGTCCTGCTGCGTATGCTCTGAACTAGCCCTGCTCAAAAAGCTGACCCGCACATTGGGGTACAAAGAAAAAGCTCCTCTGTAAAGATGGCTTCGAAGACACGCGCAAGAGAACTTGACCCACAGCGACCTCACCTATGCAAGTGGGTCTATTGTTACAAGAAACCAGACGGAAACGAGCTGAAAGCTGCAAAGTTGCAACAAAATAGTGCAAACTCAGCTACTAAATATGAATGAAGTGTGCTTGCGAAGTGGGTCATGTCAACAACTCCTCCAAAGTGAATGATAACAGGTGACCTCATGGCCAAAGCCAATGGGCTTCTTAGACTGTAACAATGCATACGTGGATGGCATATAAGAAATCAAGATTTGTAACACAGGGTCCTTCTCAGGCTCCCATCCGAGAGGCGCCTTTACGGCCAGCAATAAAATGGGGGTTTAGCTAACGTGTACGTCTGCTGCCTTCTTTCCTGTACCCACACATGAACTACAAGAGAAGTGTTTTACCATTTCGCTAAAATTTCAGGTGAACATTTAAACAGACAAAACTCTGAAGAGTTACGCTGACCCTTACTTAGGCACTTATTTTATCTCCCTTTGAGACATAACTAAGCACATTCCCTCCTAGCCACAGTCTTTCCTCCCAGCCTCGCAGCGCTCCTACGTAAGATGAACTGAACACCAAAACACCCATGACTTTCTCAAACTCTTCATTGCCCCATCTGAGTCAAGGGACAGGATTTCCTGTAGGCTTTTTCACAGGCGCTGCCCTGAAAACCCCCCACTGCTTCTCTACTAGTGCATGAAGACCTTAGGGAGAGTTCCATTTCTAAGTCTATATAGACAGTTTCTGAAATTAGGCAAATCATTTTTCTATAATCAGGTTAGTTCTTTTAGTCAGACACAGAAACTGGAAGGGATTTCTTGTTTTGCTGAAGTAGACTTGATAGTTGATATTGCCAAAGTATGAAAAACAACCCAAAAAAAGTTAAAAGGGGTATTTTCATCCTCACGAGAAGTGTATCATTGAAGTGTTTCTCCCATTCTCTTCTCTACTCTAAAGCTGAAGATCCATTTGAGTTACGTTACCGTTAAGCACACACCACCACCAGACATTTCTCCAGACTGAAGGCTGACCGCAGTGGACAAGCACAGTCCTTTCTGGACATCTCACTCCTGGGTACAAATCCCAGGGACTTCCTTTAAGGACAGAAATACAAAGAGGTACAATAAGCTTTTTAAAACAAGCACAGCAAATAAAAAGCAAACAAAAAAAAAAAACGACAGGTAAAGCTCTGAGGCACTAATGAGGAACAAAAGGTCTCCTGTTAAGTCCACTGTGCCTCACAAAACAGAGCTGTGGCTCAAAGAGATGCTTGCAAAGAAACCGCGGTGGAAGATAACCCTGAAAACTCCAGTACAAGCGGCCATCATGGAAATGGCAGCACTGACCCTTCTCCTGCTCCTCCTACGAGCTCTTTGCCAGCCACATGAAGAGGCAAAACCAAGGATGACTGAGTCAGATCTGAAAAGAAATTCCCCCTGAAATCCAAAATGATCAAGAAATCTACTTGAAATTAGGATTCACATCCACTATTTTAGATGACGAATCACAGAATCACAGAATGGTAGGGTTGGAAGGGACCTCTGGAGATCACCTAGTCCAACCCCCCCTCCCAGAGCAGGGTCACCCAGAGCAGGTGGCACAGGAACGCGTCCAGGCGGGGTTGGGATGTCTCCAGAGACGGAGTCTCCACCACCTCTCTGGGCAGCCTGTGCCAGGGCTCTGCCACCCTCACAGGAAAGAAGTTCCTCCTCATGCTGAGATGGAACTTCCTATCTTCAAGTTACCCCTTGTCCTGTCGCTGGGCACCACTGAGAAGAGCCTGGCCCCATCCTCCTGACACCCGCCCTTTAAGTACTTAGAAGCATTGATAAGGTCCCCCCTCAGGCGTCTTTTTTCCAGACTGAAGAGACCCAAATCCCTCAGCCTTTCTCCATCAGAGAGGTGTTCCATCCCCTCAGCATCTTGGTAGCCCTTTGCTGTCCCCTCTCCAGCAGTTCCCTGTCCTTCTTGAGCTGGGGAGCCCAGAACTGGACCCAGCACTCCAGATGTGGCCTTACCAAGGCAGAGCAGAGGGGGAGGATGGCCTCCCTCCACCTGCTGGCCACACTCTTCTTGATGCCCCCCAGGATGCCATTGGCCTTCTTGGCCACAAGAGCACATTGCTGGCTCACGGGCATCATGTTGCCCACCAGGACTCCCAGGTCTCTTTCCACACAGCTGCTCTCCAGCAGGTCACCCCCAACCTGTCCTGGTACATGGGGTTATTCCTCCCCAGGTGCAGCACCCTGCGCTTGCCCTTGTTGAATTCCAGAAGGTTTCTCTCTGCCCAACTCTCCAGCCTGTCCAGGTCTCTCTGGATGGCGGCACGACCTTCTGGTGTGTCACCCACCCCCCCCCAGCTTTGTGTCATCGGCAAACGTGCTGAGAGTGCGCTCTGTCCCTTCATCCAGGCCGTTGATGAATATATTGAACAGAACTGGACCCAGTACTGACCCCTGGGGAACACCGCTCCTCACAGACCTCCAACTAGACTCTGTGCCCCTAATCACGACCCTCTGAGCTCTGTCTTTCAACCAGTTTTCAATCCACCCCACTGTCCATTCATCCAACCCACACTTCCTAAGCTTCCCTATGAGGATGCTGTGGGAGACCGTGTTGAACACCTTGCTTAAGTCAAGGGAGACCACATCTACCACCCTCCCCTCATCATCCAGTCATGCCATCATAGAAGGCTATCAGATCAGTCAGACATGATTTCCCCTTGGTGAATCCGTGTTGAGCACTTCTGATAGCTTTCTTTTCCTCCACGTACCTTGAGATGATGCCTAGAACGAGCTGTTCCATCATCTTTCCAGGCGTGGAGGTGAGCCTGACCAGCCTGGAGTTCCCCGGCTCCTCCTTCTTGCTCTTTTTGAAGACTGGAGTGACGTTGGCTTTCCTCCAGTCCCCAGGCACCTCGCCTGTTCTCCAGGACCTTTCAAAGATGATGGAGAGCGGCTCAGCAATGACTTCCACCAGCTCCCTCAGCACTCTTGGGGCATCCCATCGGGACCCATGGACTTGTGGATATCTAACTGACCTAAGTGATCTCTAACTTAATTCTCCTCAACCAAAGGGAAGTCCTCCTCTTTCCCTGTTACATTCTCCAAAGTCTGGGACTCCTGGGGGCTGGGCCAAACCTCACCTTAACCACACATTGTGCCTTTAGATAGGAGTTAAGGACTGCATGAAGCCACCACCATGAGCAGACATTCAAACACAAAGCATCCAGAACACGCAGACAAACCTCCACCATTTTTTCAGCAATGTTTCAAGCCACGTGATATTCAGTCCACGACTTCACAAAATGTCACTAAACTGAGAGACTGTGAACCAGCCAGCCATGACCATGGGGCTTCAGCTCATCATTTCTGTGTCAGAGCCACCAGGCAGGTGACCCCGTCCACCTTGAGACACCCCTTGGGGCAGCCGTACCCAGTGCTGGGTGGCTGGATATGGCCTTTGCTCTATGGGGAGGCGCTTCCTGGGAGCAGGATCTCTCACTGGGGCACTGGTGTCCTGGTTCCGGTGGGGACAGGGTTAATTCTCCCCAAGAGACAGTATTCCATGCCAGGTGAGCCACGCCCCCCCTGAGCTGCCGGGGGAGGGGGCAGGAAGTCGCCGCTTGGAGCGGGCTGGGGCGTCCCGGGTCCAGGTTGGTGAGTGACGGGGAGCGGCAGTTCCGTAATCGTGTTTGTATATTCCTCTGTCCGTGTTATTGTTGCTGTTTTTCTTGTTCCCTCTGCTGTTCTGTTAAACTGCCTTTGCCTCAACCCAAGAGTTTTGCCTTTTTCTTCTGATCCTTCCCATATCGGGAAGATCTGAGCGAGCGTCACGTGGTTCTTTGTTGCCGTCTGAGGCCAAACCACGACAGTCCTGTTTGGCGCCCAACGTGGGGCTCGAAGGGTTGAGATAACGATAGAATCCAACCAGAGCTTGTAAAACCGAATTTGTTGTATGCGTTTATTTTATTAGGTAAATAGTCGCTGGTCACCATGTTGCTTGGTTTGTTCTCATGGCTGTGTTATGTAAATTCCTATATGGCTTATGTACTCCCTGCGATCGTATTTGCTACTTCTGGGAGGGGGATGAGGATTATCATTTTACTGTCCTGTGCGATATCGGCTTATGATATGATAACATCACTGGTTAGACAGTTACTTTGGGGCATTTACGTGGTATTGCCGTCCTGTCCGTACATCAGGCACCGTCTCTCAGAATTCGTTAATAATTACACCCAGTCTATGGGGGAAAGAGGGGGGGACACTTTCCCCAGCTCCTTTGCCTCCCTTTTCTCCTTCGGGTCAGGTATGACAGCTTTTGAGAATTTTGAACATCCTTGGGATGCTCAAACCAGCCTGGTCCTAGTGTTATGTCTGCTGAATCCTGTGTTCCAGGTCTTGTTTGGGGTTAAACGACTATTTAAGACCACCCCCCAGAGATCTGCCCCGAGGCTGGACAGTCAGGGGTGCCACGGCACGTGGGAGAACATGGGCAGGTACCCAGAGAACTTCTCGCCTCCAAGGGTCTGGGACTTCACCCCTGAACAATTACAGGACCCTGACAGAGTAGTAGAATATCTGAAGGGAAAATGCTGTGGCTGTTGCAGAGAGGCACAACTCCCCGCACTGTGCTGGGCCCTGGCCAGGATCTACCAGGCACCGCTCAGTGTTACGCGGCACCCTCAGGGGAAAGAGACGGAGACCAGACCGACAGGTCCTATGGCTGCTGCAGCCCCTGTGACGGACACTGCGGCTACTGCAGCCCCTGCGACGGGCCGTGCGGCTACTGCAGCCCCTGCGACGGGCCGTGCGGCTACTGCAGCCCCTGCGACGGGCCGTGCGGCTACTGCAGCCCCTGTGACGGGCCCTGCGGCTACTGCAGCCCCTGTGACGGGCCCTGCGGCTACTGCAGCCCCTGCGACGGGCCGTGCGGCTACTGCAGCCCCTGCGACGGGCCCTGCGGCTACTGCAGCCCCTGCGACGGGCCCTGCGGCTACTGCAGCCCCTGTGACGGGCCCTGCGGCTACTGCAGCCCCTGCGACGGGCCCTGCGGCTGCTGCAGCCCCTGTGACGGGCCCTGCGGCTGCTGCAGCCCCTGTGACGGGCCCTGCGGCTACTGCAGCCCCTGCGACGGGCCCTGCGGCTGCTGCAGCCCCTGTGACGGGCCCTGCGGCTACTGCAGCCCCTGCGACGGGCCCTGCGGCTACTGCAGCCCCTGCGACGGGCCCTGCGGCTGCTGCAGCCCCTGCGACGGGCCCTGCGGCTGCTGCAGCCCCTGTGACGGGCCCTGCGGCTACTGCAGCCCCGCGACGGGCCCTGCGGCTACTGCAGCCCCTGCGACGGGCCCTGCGGCTGCTGCAGCCCCTGTGACGGGCCGTGCGGCTACTGCAGCCCCTGCGACGGGCCCTGCGGCTGCTGCAGCCCCTGTGACAGGCCCTGCGGCTGCTGCAGCCCCTGTGACAGGCCCTGCGGCTGCTGCAGCCCCTGTGACAGGCCCTGCGGCTGCTGCAGCCCCTGTGACGGTCACTGCGGCTACTGCAGCCCCTGTGACGGGCACTGCGGCTACTGCAGCCCCTGCGACGGGCCCTGTGGCTGCTGCAGCCCCTGCGACAGGCGCTGTGGCTACTGCAGCCCCTCCGACGGGACCTGTGGCTACTCCAGCCCCGGTGGCAGCCACTGCCGCTGAACCAGGGAACCAGCCCGTGCCAGTATCAGTTGCCCCCATACAGAAGAAGAAGTACACAAAGAAATCAGTTCGCTCAGTAAGAGATGACGATGAACCAGGGCCATCACGAGGACAGCAGGAAGAGGCAGAACCAGAGATAATTACCCGATCCCTATCCTTGAGCGAGCTGTGGGATATGCGAAAAGATTTTAGCCGACTTTCAGGTGAGCACATTGTCACCTGGCTGCCTCGGTGTTGGGATAACGGGGCCAGCAGCCTGGAATTAGAGGGTAGGGAAGCCAGGCAGCTGGGATCCCTGTCTAGGGAAGGTGGCATTGACAAGGCAATTGGAAAGAAGACCCAAGCCCTCAGCCTCTGGAAACGACTCCTGTCAGGCGTGAGGGAGAGGTACCCCCTCAGTGAAGATGTTGTATGTCAACCAAGCCAGTGGACCACCATGGAAAGAGGTATCCAGTGCCTGAGAGAATTAGCCGTGCGGGAGATGATTTGTTATCACTTGGACAATGCAGACTTACCCACAGACCCTGACGAGGTGCAATGCACAAGGCCCATGTGGCGGGAGTTTGTACGGAGCGCACCATCGTCACATGCCAACTCACTGGCAGTGATGGAATGGAAAGGCGAAGAGGGACCAACGGTGGATGAGGTGGCTGGCCGGCTCCGGCGATATGAAGAAAGTCTCTCTTCCCCCCTTGTCTCGGCTGTGGAGAAACTGTCCCGGAAGGTCCAGCAACTTGAAGAGAATATGTCCTGCTCCCCACCTGTACGGGCCAGCATCTCAGCTATTAGGAGCAGGCATTTCCCCACTCAAGAGAGAGAGTACAGAGGGCACACACCACGAGGCACCCTGTGGTCCTACCTGCGTGACCACGGAGAGGACATGAGGAAGTGGGATGGACAACCTACTTCCATCCTGCGGACACGGGTACAGGAGTTGCAAGGAAGGACAACCACAAAAGGGGATCCCTCCAGGAAAAGTGCCGCCCCGGTTTCCAGCGGGCAGCTCCCCAGACAGAGCAGAAGGCCTCATCTTGCTTCTGATCCTCTTGAAGGAACTTCCAAGTCATTTCCGCAAGAAGTGAGTACGGGATACTATGACCAGGATTAGAGGGGCCCTGCCTCCAGCCAGGTGGAGGAAAGGGACAACCGGGTTTATTGGACGGTGTGGATTCGATGGCCGGGCACATCAGACCCACAGGAGTACAAGGCTCTAGTGGACACAGGAGCACAGTGCACTCTGATACCATCGAGCTCTAGAGGGGCAGAACCCATTTGTATTTCTGGGGTCACAGGGGGATCCCAAGAGTTGACTGTACTGGAGGCTGAAGTGAGCCTAACTGGGAATGAGTGGCAGAAGCATCCCATTGTGACTGGCCCAGAGGCTCCGTGCATCCTTGGTATAGATTATCTCAGGAGAGGGTATTTTAAGGACCCAAAGGGGTATCGGTGGGCCTTTGGCATAGCTGCCTTGGAGACGGAGGAAGTTAAGCAGTTGTCTACCTTGCCTGGTCTCTCGGAGGACTCTTCTGTTGTGGGGTTGTTGAGGGTCGAAGAACAGCAGGTGCCGATTGCTACCACAACGGTGCATCGGCGGCAATATCGCACTAACCGAGACTCTCTGATTCCCATCCATGAGCTGATTCGTCAACTAGAGGTTCAAGGAGTGATCAGCAAGACTCGCTCACCCTTTAACAGTCCCATGTGGCCGGTGCGAAAATCTCATGGAGGGTGGAGGCTAACTGTAGGCTATCGTGGCCTGAATGAAGTCACGCCACCGCTGAGCGCTGCCGTGCCGGACATTCTAGAACTCCAGTATGAACTGGAGTCCAAGGCAGCCCAGGGGTGCGCCACGACTGATGCATTCTTCTCAATCCCTTTGGCAGCAGAGTGCCAGCCACAGTGTGCTTTCACTTGGAGCGGCGTCCAGTACACCTGGAATCGACTGCCCCAGGGGTGGAAACACAGCCCCACCATTTGCCATGGACTGATCCAGACCACACTGCAACAGGGTGAAGCTCCAGAACATCTGCAATACATTGATGACATCATCGTATGGGGAAACACAGCAGAAGACGTTTTTGAGAAAGGGAATAAGATAGTCCGAATCCTTCTGAAAGCTGGTTTTGCCATAAAACACAGTAAGGTCAAGGGACCTGCGCGGGAGATCCAGTTTTTAGGAATAAAATGGCAAGATGGACGCCGTCAGATCCCAATGGATGTGATCAACAAAATAGCAGCCATGTCTCCACCAACTAGTAAAAAGGAGACACAAGCTTTCCTAGGCACTGTGGGTTTTTGGAGAATGCATATCCCAAATTACAGTCTAATTGTAAGCCCTTTGTACCAAGTAACCCGGAAGAAGAACGATTTTAAATGGGGTCCTGAGCAACGACAAGCTTTTGAACAAATCAAACAGGAAATAGTCCATGCGGTGGCCCTGGGGCCAGTCCGGGCAGGACAAGATGTTAAAAACGTGCTCTACCCCGCAGCCAGGGAGAATGGCCCTACCTGGAGCCTCTGGCAGAAAGCACCAGGGGAGACCCGAGGTCGACCCCTGGGGTTTTGGAGTCGGGGATACAGAGGATCCGAAGCCCGCTACACTCCAACAGAAAAAGAGATATTGGCAGCATATGAAGGGGTTCGAGCCGCTTCGGAAGCGGTTGGTACAGAAGCGCAGCTCCTCTTGGCACCTCGACTGCCGGTGCTGGGTTGGATGTTCAAAGAAAGGGTCCCCACCACACATCATGCAACTGGTGCTACATGGAGTAAGTGGATCGCACTGATCACACAGCGAACTCGGATGGGAAGCCCCAGTCGCCCAGGAATTCTGGAAGTGATCATGGACTGGCCGGAAGGCAAGGATTTTGGGATGTCACCAGAGGAGGAGGTGACGCGTGCGGAAGAGGCCCCACCATATAATAAACTGCCAGAAAATGAGAAGAAATATGCCCCATTCACTGATGGGTCCTGCTGGATTGTGGGAAAGCATCGGAAGCGGAAGGCTGCTGTGTGGGGTCCTACACGACAAGTTGCAGAAGCCAGTGAAGGACAAGGAGAATCGAGCCAGTTTGCCGAGGTGAAAGCCATTCAGCTGGCTTTGGACATTGCCAAGGGAGAAAAGTGGCCAGTACTTTATCTCTACACTGACTCCTGGATGGTGGCAAACGCTCTGTGGGGGTGGCTACAGCAGTGGAAGCAGGGCAACTGGCAGCGCAGAGGCAAACCCATCTGGGCTGCTGAACTGTGGCAAGATATTGCTGCCCGGATAGAGAATCTGGTTGTGGAAGTACGCCACGTAGATGCCCACGTACCGAAGAATCGGGCCACGGAGGAACATCGGAACAACCAGCAGGTGGATCGGGCTGCTCGGATTGAAGTGGCTCAGGTGGATCTGGACTGGCAACATAAGGGGGAACTATTCATAGCTCGGTGGGCCCATGACACCTCAGGCCATCAAGGCAGAGATGCGACATATAGATGGGCTCGTGCCCGAGGGGTGGACTTGGCCATGGACGCTATTGCACAGGTCATCCATGAATGTGAGACATGCGCTGCCATCAAGCAAGCCAAGCGTTTGAAGCCCCTTTGGTATGGAGGACGATGGTTGAAATACAAATATGGGGAGGCCTGGCAGAGTGATTATATCCCACTGCCACAAACCCGTCAAGGCGAGCGCCATGTGCTCACAGTGGTGGAAGCAACCACTGGATGGCTGGAAACATACCCCGTGCCCCATGCCACTGCCCGGAATACTATCCTGGGCCTTGAAGAGCAAGTCCTGTGGCGACATGGCACCCCAGAGAGAAGTGAGTCGGACAACGGGACTCATTCCCGAAACAGCCTCATAGACACCTGGGCCACAGAGCATGGCATTGAGTGGGTCTATCACATCCCCCGTCACGCACCAGCCTCTGGGAAGACAGAACGGTACAATGGACTGTTAAAAACTGCACTGAGAGCAATGGGTGGTGGGACCCTAAAACATTGGGATGCACATTTAGCAAAGGCCACCTGGCTGGTTAACTCCAGGGGATCTACCAATCGGGCTGGCCCTGCCCAGTCAAAACTTCCACGTGCTGTAGAAGGGGATAAAGTCCCCGTAGTGCCCATGAAGAATATGTTAGGGAAGACAGTCTGGGTTAGTCCTGCCTCAGGGAAAGGCAAACCCATCCGTGGGATTGCTTTTGCCCAAGGACCTGGGTGCACTTGGTGGGTGATGCGGAAGGATGGGGAAGTCCGATGTGTACCTCATGGGGATCTGATTTTGGGTGAGAATAGCCAATGAATCAGATTGTGTGTTCTTGATTGCTAAGTAACACTGTCACTGTATGTCCTCGTTACTGTAATTGCTATCAGCTGTACTGCAGTAAGAATCACCCAAATTAAGGACAGATGGACTTTGATGAAAAATTGAGTAAAGCACAGCAGTGATGGGATCAGAACTGACCTCAGCAGCTGGCGCCCAGCAACCTCCTCAAGATCTATATCTTCAGCCCATGGATTGCGTGCATGAGCCACGCCGGGTCCACCAGTCACAAGCTCCAAAAATACTGCATGCAACAGGCCAGCACCACACACCATCTCACCTGCGCTGAGAGACTCTTCTAACAGATGGAGCCCAAAGCCGTGGATTGAATGAACTCGCCAGACACTTTGGAGGGATGGCCCATTAAACTAAGGGCATTATATCTGCATGAATATATATATATATGTGCATATATATATATGACAGGGGAAAGCGGTGGCAATTCATTGAAACCTGTAAGATCTGGGCAGGGCAAAAATGGTATGGAATAAGGGGTGGATAATGTCCTGGTTCCGGCGGGGACAGGGTTAATTCTCCCCAAGAGACAGTATTCCATGCCATGTGAGCCATGTCCGCTCTGAGCTGCTGTGGGAGGGGGCAGGAAGTCGCCGCTTGGAGCGGGCTGGGGCGTCCCAGGTCCAGGTTGGTGAGTGGTGGGGAGCAGCGGTTCTGTAATCGTGTTTGTATATTCCTCTATCCGTGTTATTGTTGCTGTTTTTCGTGTTCCCTCTGCTGTTCTCTTAAACTGCCTTTGTCTCAACCCAAGAGTTTTGCCGCCTTCTTCTGATCCTTCCCATATTGGGAAGATCCGAGCGAGTGGCACGTGGTTCTTTGTTGCCATCTGAGGCCAAACCACGACAACTGGGAAGCCCTCCTGAGGCCTAGATGCCTGAGAAACAGCTCAGCACTGCTCCGTATCTCACCAAAACCAGGGGCAGAGGAAGGCTGCTCTGGTGGCCTCCAAAAGAATCAGCTCACCTGGGCTCCTCTGTGTCCACCGGGCACCTTTGCTCTCAGGCGAGTCTCAGCGTTGCTCTGCCATCGGCTGTCACCTCTGCAGAACGCTCTCCAGCACCCGGTACATCTCTGCTTGGTCTCCCTGGGAACATCCCTGGGGACAAAGATCGAAAGGGAGAGGTGGGGTTTGCTTGGTCCCCATTCCCAGGGTGCCAAGAGAGAGCTGCCACCCCCAAACCGCTGTGTGATGCGGACACCACACGAGCTGCAGACATGGGTCAGGACAGCTTTGGGGAGCAGGAGAGCCATTCTGTGCTGCCCCCAGAGCTGGCAGAAAGCAGAGCTGCAGACAACGGGGGGAAGCCCAGGGCAGCCAAGGGCAGGGTGCAGCACCTGCAGAAATGCCCGGCGCCTCGAGCCTCGGCCCCGGGGCTGCAACTCAGGGCTGGCACCGGCTGGGGCTCTGCTGGGAAAAACCAGGCGAGAGTGACCCTGACACCCCACACACGTACCTCGTCCCAGGATCTGGCAACCCGTCCCTCTGCCCAGCGCCGCTGCGGGGTGCAGAAAGCAGCGCTGCTGGCCCTGCTGTGGTCCTGAGCCATGTCTCAGCAGACGAGTCTTTAACCAGCAGGCCTAAAAAGAGGAAAAATTGCCCACGTTTCAGCTGTGCTCACGTTTTTGCAGGCAGTAAGGTTTTTTGAGCTACCTGCTGGTGCCGCTCCTGCGGAACACTCAGGAACCAGGGCGCTGCCTGTACCTGCAGGTGGTGGAGTGTGTGCAGGGGGAGCCAGCGGTGGTTTGTGCGGCTGTTGGATGGGTTTTGGCTTTGAATGTCCAGCCTGGTTATCAAGGTGTGAGATTTGGCCCAAGGCAGGGCTTTTGCAGGCAGCACATTCCTTGAGGCTCCCAGTAATGCCGTTCCTGGGAAGTGCTCAAGAAATGGGGGCAGTTCCCCAAAATTGTTAGTTTTGGACTTTCCCCGTTGTTCACTCTCTGCCTCCCTGCTCCTGTTTTTCATTCCTCCCACTCTGCCTTTAGCCCATCACAATTCTTTTCTTTCTCCATCTCTCTGTGTCCGGCTCCGCGATCTTAATGTTCTAATCTCTCCCTCTCTGCTATGTAGACTGTTGCTATATTTGTGTATATTTACTATCTCTGGCTCCCTGTCTCTATTTTCTAAGTCCTCCCTCTCTGTCCTCTATCCCATTGCTCTTTTTTTCTCTCTCTACACCCCTCTCTCCCACTCCCTGTCCTTCTCTATCACTGTGTCCAGCTTCCTGGCCTCATTTTCCTGGCGGTCCTGCAGCCGGTCCCCTCTTTCCCGCCTGTCTCTCAGCTGGCTGGGCCTTCTCTCTCTCCCTGGGCCTCCATCCTGCTCCCCGTCCCCTGTTGCTCTTCCTCCCTCTCCGTCCCGGAGTCCATCGCCGTTCTGTCCTTCTCCGCCTCCTCATCCTCACCCACACCCCTCCGTTCCTCAGGCTCTCGGCAGTGTTTCCCATCCTTCCCTCGCTCGGTCCCCTCTCCTCTGTCCCGGCCTCTCCCTTTCCCTCTCCCCTCCCTTTCCCCTCTCTCCCTCTCTCCTGCTCCCTGGCCCATCCCTCTGTCCCTCCACTCTCCCGCTGCCTTTTCTGTCTCGCTGAGCCCCATCCCCCTGCCTCGCCCGGCCTGTGTCTCCCCGGCCCTCGGTCCCCTTCCTGCCCTTCTCCTGCTCCCTCTGTCCCTCTCTCCCACTGCTCATGGCTGCTTTGCCTCCTGCCCCCGCTGTCCCCTCCCCTCCATCTCTTGCCCACTCCTCACCAGCATTTCTCCTCCCTCCACTCCCTGCCCAGCTCCCCCCTGCTCTCCCCGGCCCTCTGGCTCTCTCCCGGCCCTCTGGCTCTTCCTGCCCCTCTCCCCGCAACCCGCCGCCCTCTCCCAACCTTCTCTCCCTCTCTGCCCTCTTCCTCCCAGCCCCAGCGGGGGTCCGCGGCCTGGCCTTGGGCTGGGGCAGCCCTGGGGAGGTGGCCATGTTCCCGCGGGGGGCAGAGGGCAGGAGGGGGTGGCCCGGGGCACGCTGGGAGCTGTAGTCCCGGCACGGGGCTCCCGGCGGCCATCTTGTGTCGGGAGCTGCAGCCTCTGCTCCCGCCGCGGCCTGGCTGAGGGGAGGGCCGGGGTCGCCCGTGAGGCGAGGACAGGCAGGCGGCTGGAGCTCCAGGAGAGGAAGGGGGGAAAGGCCGGCCAGCCGGGGACAGAAGTGCCTGAGCTGGAACATTTCCTGGCCGTGCAGAGCGCGGGAGCTGTGGTGAGTCCCGGGCCCTTGGGCTCCTGTCAGCCCTCGTCTGCCTCCCTGTTCCTCCCAGCCCTTCCCCCTTCCCTCTGGGTCATGTTTTCTGCTTTCCTGCACCTCCCTTCCTCTCTGTTGTTGTGCTCTGCTCCCTGTCCCCCCTTTCTCTTTTCTCCAAGACCCTCTCTCTCTCTGTCATCCTGCCTCTCCCTTTACTTTCCTTGTCACCCTTCTTTCCCACTCCCTGGGCCTCCTTTTTTTCTGTCTCTCTCTGTCCTGCAGGCCATCATGGTTTTTTCCTTCTCCATCTCTTTGTCTTGATCTGCACCCCTCTCCTTCTTCCCATAGTCTCTCTGGCCTCTTCCCTGTCTTTGGTCTCTTTCTGCCGGTGTGTCCTGCTCCCTGTCCTTGTCTTCCCCTCTCCCTCCTTCCTTCTACTTTTCTTTCTTTCTCTCCATTGCACTGTCCTCTTCACTGCTGCTGTGTTTTTTCATTCTGTATCCCACTGTCCCTGTCCTTCTCCCTGTCCATCTTCTCTCTCTTTCCCTCTCTGCTGCTCCCTGACCGTTCTCTCAGCCCTCCTCCATCTCTCTGCAGGGCTCCTGATACCTCTCTCTCCTTCTCCATCCCTCTGTGCTGCTCACCGCCCCTGGCTTTCTCTTCTCTATGTCATGATTTTTGTTTGTCGCCCTGTCCTGCTCCCTGCCCCTGTCCCTGCCGTGGTTCTTTTTCACCCCTTTTTGTCTTGCTGCCAACCCTAGGCTTTTTTTCTCCAATCTGTCTCATGCCTCCAGCCATTATTTTCCTTTCTCTCTCTTGCTCCCTTACCCTTTTTGTGCCTCTCTTCATCGTTCCCTGCTGCTTCTTTCTCTCTCTCTGTCCAGATCCCTCTCCCTTTTTATCTCTTGCTGTCCTTCTGTTTTTCTTTTCTCTCTTCTTTCTCTCTGTGTCCTGTTTCCTCTCTCGTCCTTTCTCCCTATATACAACCCTTGTTATCAATACAGGCTGGGGGATGAGGTGATGGAGAGCAGCCCTGCGGAAAAGGACTTGGGGGTGCTGGTGGGTGAAAAGCTGGACATGAGCCGACAACATGAGCTTGCAGCCCAGAGGGCAAACTCCATCCCGGGCTGCATCAGAAGAAGCGTGGCCAGCAGATCCAGAGAGGGGATTCTGCCCCTCTGCTCCGCTCTGGGGAGACCCCACCTGGAGTCCTGCGTCCAGCTCTGGAGTCCTCAGCACAAGAAGGACACGGAGCGGTTGGAGTGAGGCCAGAGGAAGCCACGAGGATGATCCGAGGGCTGGAGACCCTCTGCTGTGAGGACAGGCTGAGAGAGCTGGGGGGGTTCAGCCTGGAGAAGAGAAGGCTCCGGGGAGACCTTCCAGCCCTTTCCAGTCGCTGAAGGGGCTCCAGGAGAGCTGGGGGGGGCTGTTTGCGAGGGCGTGTAGCCACAGGACGAGGGGCGATGGTTTAAACTAGAGCAGGGCACGTTTGGATTAGCCATTGGGAATAAGTTGGTTATGCTGAGGGTGGTGAGACCCTGGCCCAGGCTGCCCAGAGAGGGGGTGGAGGCCCCATCCCTGGAGACATCCAAGGCCAGGCTGGATGAGGCTCTGAGCGACCTGATCTAGTTGAAGATGTCCCTGCTCACTGCAGGGGCGTTGGACTCGATGGCCTTTAAAGGTCCCTTCCAACCCAATACATTCTATGATTCTAAGAGACAAAGCTACAACTTTTCTGTCTCAACTATGGGTGGAGGAGGTTCTGGAGAAGCACTGAAGTTGTGGAGAAGTTCTGAAGAAGTTTCTTGTGAAATCTGCAGCGCACCCTCGCACTGGGGTGTTTGCTCCTCCTCTCCTTACAGCCAGGGGTCAGGATGTAAAGTGACAGCGCCAGGGTAGGTTTGGGATGGACATTAGGGGAAAAAAATTAATTCCCAAAAGGGTTGTCAAGGATCGGAATGGGCTGCCCAGGGAAGTGGTGGAATCGCCATGCCTGGAGGTGTTTAAGAGACAGGTAGACGTGGTGCTGAGGGACATGGTTTAGTGGCGACTTTGGCAGTGCCAGGCTCACGGTTGTGATGTACTTTAAGAAGGTAGAATGTGCTTTTGAAAAGGTAAAATGCGATTTAGAAGGTAGAATCTCTCATTAAGTAAGAATAAACCACTGTAAAACGGTCACAAGGCCCTGTGAAACCAGACACTTGGTATAAACAATAAATGCCTTGCTAATTAATATACCCTTGAAGAAGAACAGGAGGCTGATAATAAGGAACATCCCACCACAGGAGCCGCCGAAACCAGCTGAAAACCAGAAAGCTGCTGGATAAGGCATGAAGTCAACAAAAATTAGCAGTAACTGGGGGAAAGGTAAAGGCAGCAGTGGGAGATCACGACCACCAACTCAGTTGGAGATTGAATTGGATTTACACCCACCCCCCCACCGTGCTGGAGTATGTGCACATCAATTAAAGGACCCAATTAAATGAAAGCAAGAGACTGTACTAAGCAACAGAGATAAGGTACTATCCAATAAATATCATTTTGTATTTCTGTATTTGGACCATATAAATATTCCGAAGAGTTTTTAGGCCAGTGTGCTAGCTTTGTGAATTACCACCTAGCACACATCTCTGCAGAAATGAAACAAATAGATAATATTTCTACTCTGTGTGTATATTGGCGTCTGCACACTGGGTAAATGATCCCGCTTCGGGACAACAGCTGGACTTGATGATCTGAAAGGTCCCTTCCAACCTCGACGATTCTATGATTCCATGAATGCTTGGTTGGGTGAACGTGGCTGAAGAATTCCTGTGCCCCAAGAGGCCCCTTCTACGGACGGTATCTTGTCCATAAGATGACCCTGTCAGGAGGGGAGAGCTTGAGGCTGGTGTAAATGGCTGCGGAACCAAGAGCTGCTGCCCCAGGGAACGGGCTGTGGGGACTGCGTGCCCTCCTTTGTGCCATCTCCTCCCAAATCAAGGATTCCTATTCCAAGATATTCCAGCTGAGAAGCTCGTGCCTGCAGCACCACGGGTGCCTGTGCCCGCTGTATGCCACAGCGTGGATGTGCCAGTGCCTGCCTGGACACAGCCAGCTCGGGTGGCAGGTGACAATGGGGCCCTTCGTGACCTCCTCCGTGACACGCCAGGTGCTGCCTGGCGCTGGTGGGCCCCGGCCCTTCAGTGTCCAGGAGGATGGCAACGGGAAAGGGCAGGAGCACAGGGCTGGCCAGGAGCCCTGAGCGATGACACGTCTTTCCCCGCCACCCCTGGTGTCCCGAAGGGAGCAAGGCAATTCCCGGAGGTCGCACAGTCCCCAGCATGGGTAAGAGGCAGGGGCTGGATGGGTGCCCTGGGGGGAAACGTGCCGGATCACGAAAGCCCTTTGGGATTTCTCCAGCGGGAGCCTCGGCCCAGCCCCCCATGGGGCCGTGAATATTCACTGGCTGCCCACAAATCTCTGTCCCCAGGAGATTTGCTGCTCCTTGAAAAGCCTGTCCCACACATCTCTCTGCTCCCTCACAGCCCCGCTGGCCCCACAGGCCCTCCCGGCAGGCAGCGCCGAGTTGGGCCCAGGCAGCATGGCCTCCCCCCATGCCCACCCCACACGGCCTCTCCTCCTTCCCCAGGACTGAGCAGAGACCCCCCAGCCAGCCCCGGCTGGCCTGGGTGGGAGAGGAAGAAGAAGACAGCCCTCCACCGACCCCTGACGAGGTGTGCATGGTCCAGCCGCTGCAGAGTGGTGAGTGAGGGGTGTTTTGGTGCCTGGCCGTGCTCCTGGATGGCCGTGGGCTGCTGGGCACATCCCAGGCCTGACTGGCGTGGGGGAAACGCCGTGTCCATCCCCTCTTTCCATCCACCCGCCCAGGGCTGGCTTTGTCCTGGGGAGCTGGTGTGCGGCTGGATGCAGGCTATCGCTGTTCTGTCTCCCTCAGCTCGCCCTCCCCCCTTGCTTTATTAGATCCCAAGTCGGATTCCTGCAGCCTTCTGCATGTGCCACCAAGCAAGGAGAAGGACATCCAGGTGAGCAGCAATGACTCTCTCAAAGACTCAGGAGAGGTACACAGAATCACACACAGAATGGTAGGGGTTGGCAGGGACCTCTGGAGATCATCCCGTCCCACCCCCTGCCAGAGCAGGGTCACCCAGAGCAGGTGGCACAGGGACGCGTCCAGGCGGGTTTGGAATGTCTCCAGAGACGGAGACTCCCCCACCTCTCTGGGCAGCCTGTGCCAGGGCTCTGCCACCCTCACAGGAAAGAAGTTCCTCCTCATGCTGAGATGGAACTTCCTATCTTCAAGTTACCCCTTGTCCTGTCCCCGGGCACCACTGAGAAGAGCCTGGCCCCATCCTCCTGACACCCGCCCTTTAAGTATTTAGAAGCATTGATAAGGTCCCCCCTCAGGCGTCTTTTTTCCAGACTAAATATCCCCAAATCCCTCAGCGTTTCTTCACAAGAGAGATGTTCCATCCCCTAATCATCTTGGTAGCCCTTTGCTGGCCCATCTCCAGCAGTTCCCTGTCCTTCTGGAACTGGGGAGCCCAGAAAACCTCAGGGACTGCAGTCTGTCTTGTGCCTGCCTCTCCCTCCAGCTCCTCCCATGCTCCTGAAGGGCTGTCCTGTGCGCAAAGCTGGGGGAAAAACCAACAAGAAAAAGACACCAGTGTCTTGTGGGTAAGAGGGATCCATCAAGTTGCCCCGTGACCTTCTCTTTTCCTTGCAGGACCAGAGCATTCTGGACAACCTGCTGAAGGATTTGCTATTCAACATTTCATCCTTCAGCCTTCCGAACGGCGGAATCTCTTGCAGGTCCGGCATTTCCAGAGCAGATCCCAGCTTCCCCAGTAACAACCCCCAAGGAGGTTTCTGCCCCGATGTCCTCTGCACCTTGAGGGGAACAGAGGCCCCTTTTGGAGGATGGCATAGAAAGGAGCAGAGGCTGCAGTGGGACCGGGCTCTGGCGACCCTCCCTGGAGGCGGCAGATGGGTGCGGGGACCCTTCCTGAGCTGGAGGGCCTCTGGGGACACGAAACCAGTGACGGGCTTTGCTGCTGTTCCCAGGAAGCCTTGGCAAACGCTCTGACCCCTGCCAGGCACTGAGCAGCGCTGTCACTCCTGGAACAGCCGCCAGAGCCCGGGGCAGAGCATCAGCTTTTTCTTCTCGCAGGTCCCTGCTGCCCTTCACAGAGTCCCAGAGACCAGAGGAACGTCAGGAGGCTGTGAACATCACTCCCTGGCTGACGGCATGGTTTGTCAACTCCTCCTCTGCAGGGGTAAGGGGCCTCGGCCCAGACAGCCTCTGGTCACCCTGTTGCCAAATCCCTAACGCAACTCTCGCTCTCCAAACCAGGTTTGTAGCTTAGAAAAGCCGACATCAGTTTCTTTGCGGCGCTGGGTGCGTGGGGGATCTCCTCCTTTCATTCACACCCATCAGATCTCTCCGCACCATTTTTATACACGTTTTACGACATCATTACAATAGGAGAACCTCCTACCTATATTTGACTGGTTAGTAATTTCCATATGATTACACCATCAAGTTACAGCTCCCACGCACGCTCAAGGGAAGGGTCTTTGCCTGGGCAAGGGGCTTCTTGACCTACGGGCGTGATTTTTACTATTATAATGAAGGTAGTTCAGCTTCGGACACTAAGAATTTTCGCTTTCCTGCCAAGTTGGCGAAACTTCTCCAAAAGTGTAGATCAGGACCGTCCTCAAGGTCCCCAGCCTCGATGCACTTCCTCGAGAATGATGCAGTACTCGCCTCCCTTGATTAGGAGCTCTTTCATTAGCCCGTGCCTATTCAAGGATAGAATCCTTGCTATTCGTGAGAAGACACGTAAGGCCTTCAACAGCAGTTACTGATAACATCTCAGGGATAGCTTGGTAACAACCCCCACTGTAGCCCACACTGTAGCCCTGGTCCCAGTGCTTCCTCCCTCCCTCAGCTCTGCGTCTCTGATGACCCTGACCTCGATGAAGAAGAGGAGTATTTCCAGGACCTGGGCAAACTGGTGGGACGTCTCCTCCTGTGCTGTGCTTCCCAACAACCAGAAGATCCGCTTTGAGGCTGTGGATTGCTCTTCGATACCTCTACAAGTTCACCCTGCGGCAAAAAAGTGAGAGAACAACAAGAAGTTGGGTCCTTCCGGGCAGAGAGGCCAAAGCAAAAGGCCAAATTCTTTGCTGTGAGGGGGGTGAGCCCCTGGCCCAGGTTGCCCAGAGAAGCTGTGGCTGCCCCATCCCTGAAGGGGTTCAACGCCAGGTTGGATGGGGCTTGGAGCAACCTGGTCTAGTGGGAGGTGTCCCTGCCCAGGGCAGGGGAGGGACTGGGTGGGCTTTAAGGTCCCTTCCCACCCAAACCGTTCTGTGATTCTGTGATTTGTGTACATACACTTTAGGCAGGTGCATCTAATCCTTCTCCATCATTCCTGAGGTCCCTCTCATTCCCATCGCCCGTCACCCTTTGCTTTACACCCCTGTCCACTTCTACCCTTGACTGTAGGTTGTAAACTCCCTCCTTAGCCAAAAGGAGATCCTCTGTCCTACCAACTGTTCTGTGTTTCCTTCCCCCCGTTTTAGGCAGGACGCTATCAGAAGGGAGCCCAGAGCATCCCCAGCTCCAAAGGGAATGGGAAGCTGAGAGCGCCTCCTGGCTTTCTCTGCACTGCTACACCATTGACATTGCCATGGTAATGAGCTCCTCCCTTGCTGGGACACAGTGATGCCACTGTGCGTGGCATCAGCAGGGGACTGAAGTGAGCAAAGGGACCCAGAAGCAGCAGGACTGGCATGGCCTCGCTCTCCCTAGTGAGAGAGGGCTCCCGCTGTGCCCGAGAAGGGACTATCCGAGGGTTGCACTCCAGCATCCCCGCAGCAGCTCCAGCCCTCCTGGCCACCAGCGAGCCCTGGTTCTCTATAGGGCCAGCGCTCTGTGCCCATCACCCCACGCCTCCTCCCTCCCCCTGAGGGACCTCTGCTCTCATGCTCTGCCCTGCAGTGACTGCAGCCCGTTTCCAGCTTTCCCATGGGCAATGCTGCCAGCACTGCCGGGCATCTCTTGCCGGAGCTGCTCTCACAGCTCAGCAAAGCAGCACAATCAGGGCACTCGGGGTGACACGTCTTCCCTCCCTTTCTTCTTCACGTAGGTGTTTGGAGAATACCTCCAAGCCTTCAGAGAGGACAGACGTTGTTCCTCACAAGCTGTTGACACCATGAGAGGCTCCAGCAACTGTGACAAGCAGGTGGCCTGCAGCATGCTCTACATGGCCATGACAGACCCTACCTCCTGGCTGACGGATGTAAGCAGCCTGGCGTTTTTCCTCCCTGCCTCCCAAACGCCGGTGTCTCGGGCACCTGAAGCCATTTCAAGTCAGCAGAGAAGGATGGGGCAGCAGTTTCAGCAGCAGCTGAGAAGATGGTTCCACTCCAGTAGTAACACCATCCTCACCTTTACCTCTTCCAGACACAAAAGATCTTGGAGTGCATCCACAAAAACATGGAGGCCATCTGCACGGAGGCAGCCCGGAACAGCCTGGAATCACTACTTCTCCTGCTGACCAAGAAGTGCCCCAAGGATATGGTCATGAGCCTGTTGCGGATCAGTCCTTCTTGTGACAGGTCCCAGCCCTGGCAGCCCCGAGGGCTTGTTTGACAGCCTGCCACAGGCTGAGGCAGCCCTGCTAACAGAGCGCTCTGGCTTGCAGCGCTGCCCTGGCCATGTGGGAGGTGATGGTCTCCCTGCCCAGCACTTCCAAGACCATCTTCCAGGAGCTGCTCAGTGTGATCCAGGAGCATTTACCGGAGTGCCTGATCACCACAGAGGCCATGCACAAGCTTTCCGTAACTGTGAGTGACCAGCCCAGGTCTTCCTCATCTTCAGGCCTCCTCATGGCCATGGCAGAAGCAGGAGCGGAGCCCCCAGGGCTGCTGGGCCTTGGCCTTGGCCTGGCAGCAGGGTTGCCGTCTCCATCAGTGTCTCTGTGGCTGGGGCCAGCGCTTGAGCGCAACCCACGGGCAACCCGAGGGCTTTGGCAGTGCAACAGCAGTGTCTTTGCAGTCAGACCTGTCGCTGTGTGTTTTCCACAGGCAACCAAGGTCCTGTGCAAGCTCGCCCAGCACCCCGTCTGCCAGGAGACACTGGAAGCACTCTTCCCCAAGCTCCTCATGGCCCTGGTCTTCCAGATCGCATATGCTGCAGAGTTCCCAAGGCCCCAAATGGAGGCTTTCTGGAAATCCGGCAGACGGCATCAGGCCAAGTAACCCAGCCCTTTCAAGTGCTCCGTCCTCCTTCCCCTGCCATTCCTACGCTCGGGCGCGTGCTCTGTGTGTGACTGGGCTTTGCTCTGCACACGGGTTTGCAGTGGAGGCCATTAAAGTTCTGCTCTGTGCTGCTGGCTACGAAGAGCATGTCATCAGGATCCAGGGGGAGGGCAGCTGGGACATGCTTCTCGGAACTGAGACCCACCTCAAAGGAATCTGTGTGCTGGCCAGGTGAGAGCCCCTTTCAGCCAGCAGTGCCTCTGCAACCCCATCCCTCGTGGCTGAGAGAGGGTCCCCAGCGCCCCAGGGCACAAGGCTGCAGCCGCAGCGCTCGTGATGGCACAGCCAGAGTGGAAAGGGGCCGTCTTTGCCTGGGGAAAGACCAGGTCGCTGTGAATGAGTTGTGTAGAAGCTGTGGCTGAGTGCAAACGCATGTTCTGGCCTGGGGTATCGTGATTAGGCTGGGCAGTGCAATCCCAGCAAGGCTTTGCCTGCCCTGCTCAGTCCCAGCAGTGCTTTTCTTCCCCCTGCCAGAGAGGTGAGGAAGGGCCCAGTTGATCATCGATCCCGGATCTTGCGGTACCTGCGCAAGATTCTTCAACCCCGTGCGGGAGAATTCAGGACAAAAATTGCCATGATTTTCTACGTTGAGGTAGGCCTGGTGGCACACAGTGCCTCTCTGAGATGCTTCTGAACCCAGCACAAGGTTGGGTTGCACACATGGCTGCAGGGTGGGACGACAGTCGCCGGAGCTGGGACAGCGGGGGCCGTTGTCAGGAACCTCTGGCCCCGACCCGTTGCTGCTGGGGGTAGCGCCCACAACCACCCGCACGTCCGGAGGCAGGGCTGGCCGCGGGACGGGCCGTGTCAGGCCCCGTGCCCTGCGCAGCGCGGGGAGTCCCGCAGGCTCTGGCAGCCTCTCACTGCCCTCGTCGTTTCAGCTGCTGGCCTGCGATGACCTTCAAAAGGAACAGAGAGACACATTCCGCCTCCAGTCTCTTTTGTGGTGTGCGTACCGCGTGATCCAAGTGCTGGCACTCAGAGGCATGGACACACTGTCGAAGAAGCTGAGATGGTGAGCAAGGCAGAGTCAAGTGAAGCCATGTGGGCAGCCTGGGGCTGTGGGTAACGCGGTGGCTTGGGCCTGGCTGAGAGTAAGGAAGTGGGTGTCAGAAAAGGGGGTGGCTGGTCAGGGGACACAGAGCCTTTGCTCTCCTGCCCTCCCTTCCCTGCCCCCGTTCTCCCTTGTCCCCATCAGTGCGCACGTGGCCGCTGCCAGACAGGAGGCTGCTGCAGCCATTCCCGTAGCGCCTGCCGGGAGGCTGGTGCTCAGTGAACGCTGCATTTTGGCCGGGGCGATTTTCCACTGCTTCGCCATAAAAGAAGTCCCATGCTTCACACAGGCAAGAGAAATGCGGTTCCTGATGGTAGACACGCGGAGCACCCTGAGAAACTGTGATGCAGACTTGAAGATCCAGGCCCTGCTTGTCCCCAGGAACCTGACGCGTCATATGGAGAGGAAGCAGGCCAGCAGCTGACGATGTACGGCTGCTGTGGGAGCCCCGCGGATGGGCCCTCTGCAGGAACAGCTGCCCTTCAGCCCAGCCGCTCCCCTCCTCACGCCCCTGGGCTCCTGTGGGACGGCCTCTGGGCTCTGCAGCCCAGCGCGGCTTCTCCTTGGCAGCTCGATGCCTCTGGGTGACCCGACCCCCCTAGTGCTGGGCCCCCTGTGCAAGGAGTGGAGAGCCGGCTTGTTCCCCAGCCCAGGGTGGGGAGAGCAGTGGGAAGGGAGATGCAGTCGGAGGAATCCTGGTCACACATCCCAGGATTAATGCTCTGCCTGCCCGGAGCTTCAGGGTAAAGGAGCTGGGGAGCCAAGCGTTCTGCGGGGGGATTCCCATGGGAGGTGCTGCTGGCTCCCCCCTGCCCTGGTGTCTCTGCGACTGCTGCTCTCACCACCGCCAGCCATGGGCCCACACCTCCTTCACCCGTCCCTCTGCCCCCAGCCCCAGCAGCAGCTCAGCGCCTCTTGCGGATCTCTGTTCTGCTGGCTGGCGGGGTGCGATCCCTGAGAGCGTGGATGCCCCGTGCCTGTGCTTTGGGCATTAAACCCAGCTGAGACTGGAGACTGTCCCCAGCCGCCTTTTCCCATAACAAGCTGGGAACAGCTCGCAGCCTTGCCATAGGAGGGGGCTGAGAGGTCTCCTTCTCGGAGCCAACTCCCAGCTTCTGCTGCTTTGCAGGCCTCTGAGGAAACCCTCCTCACCTGTGCCAACTTCCTGAATTGGAAAAAGCTCAAGCAACTGGTCCAGACCAAACAGACAGGGAGAATTGGAGAGGCCTTGGTGAGGACAACCCCCGGGGCCCAGGCTGGACAAGGGATGCCCCATGTGCTGGAGGTGGGACGGTGCTGCTGTTGCTTTTCATCTGCTCCAGCCTGGAAGCCGCCAGACGGAATAGATGGGCAGCACCGAATTTTCTTCCCTTCCCTCTTCCCTTCCCTCTTCCCTTCCCTCTTCCCTTCCTCTCCTTCCCTCAAGCACAGAGCCCCAAGGGCTCTATCCAGTCCCCTCTCCCCTCCCACCCTGGCTGCTGCAGCAGACCCGCCCACCTGGGCCCTGGCAGCAGGACGGAGGGGTTATCACATCTGGGCCCCCTCTGCAGTGGCTCTCTCTGAACCTCAGCCCCACAGGGCTCTGGCGGGAGACGGGAATGGCCTTG
>VMED01000047.1:0-133422 GCA_008658365.1 Alca torda | reverse complement strand
GACCCCTGCCTGAGGAGCCCGGCCAGAGCAGCCAGAGGTGCTGGCGTGCCAAGGGAGTCCTGCGCTGCCTGAAGCGGCCGGTGAAACTGGGGCTGGAGAAGGGCCTGTGCAGCCCAGGAGGCCCCTGGGGCAAAGGCTGGGTGACTGCAGTCAGCAGCCCCACACCACCCACAGCCCCAAGGACTTCTGCCCAGCCAAGCCTCCTTCCCCAAAACGCCGCACCACCTGCTTCAAACTGATGAGCTCCGCCCGCAGTTTAGCCACCTCCTCTCGGGCTTGCTGCAGAATTAAATGGGGAGAATTCCTGTGGGGACAGGAAAGCAGATGTTGTCAGAGAGCAGCCCACCCACCGGGGAGCCTCTGAGCTCAGCAAGGAGAGACACACGTGCGTTCCCTGCTTTGCCAGCGCTTCCCTTCCGCACCAGCTGGCGCAAGAGGCAAAGGCAGGAGGGCAGTGCGGGAGCCCCGGCTCCCGGCAAATGCACACGAGGTCGTCTGACCCGTCTGCACAGACCCAGTTCCAGCTCAGGAAACATGTCTTACCACAGGGGCTTCAGGCCTGGCAGCGAGGTCCCGCAGTAAACAGCAGCTGCAATTCACATTGGCAAGAGACAGTTATTTTACCGGGGTTGCTGGCGATCCCTGCAGTCGCGTTGTCTCTCCCTGTTGCCTCGGGGCTGGGCCAGCAGGTGAGCTGAGGAGGTGGGGAAGGTGGGGTGCAGGGAGAGGACGCGCCTCTGACCGGGGGCCATCAGCCCAGGCTCGAGCGGACTGCGCAGCCGGGATCTTCAGGCGTGCTCGGCGCCCCAGAGCTATTCCCCTTTTCCCCTCACTGCCCCAGTGAGCGCCGAGACCAGGCTGCTGGGCGAGGAGAGGTACCTCTCCATCGGTCCCCCCGCACGGCCCCTGCCCTCTGGGCATCTGTGCAGGTGGCCAGATGTGACCTCACATCTGATGTCACTCTGGGGCTCCCCAGGGGTGAGCAGAGCAGGGAGACCCTGTGCTCCTTCCTTTGTTGTTAGCATAAATAAGTAAGTTTCAAGTAGAATGAATGATTTAGGATTATAATTTGGTGTGATTTGTGCTGCTTGCTCATCTCTACTTAGCATGAGCCGCTAGATTTGCTGAAAGTTCCACCTGGAGAAGAATCCAATTCAATGTTAGAAGACCCCAGCCTGAAAATCAGCATTGGACTAAAAGACGTGTGGCTAGCGCGTGAATGCTGCCATGACACGCTGCCAGTGCGGCCAGGCCGGCTGGAGGCAGCGCTGGCACTGGGCCCCTCCGAGCCCCTCCTGGGGCTGGGGATTCTGGTGCAGGCAGAGAAGGCGCCGGCGTTACCCGCAAGGGTTTGAGCGACTGGGACGCCCTTGTCAGGGATGCACACAAGAAACAGGAGCCAGAAGCTCCGAAGGGGTGAGGTGCCCTTGATCTACAGCAAAACCACCACAAGGGGCTGGGCCTCTCCCCGCCGCCCTCCTCCGGGCAGCGCCGCCCTGCGGCCATTGGGACTGCCTGGGCGGAGGTCCTCCCGCCACCAGGGGCTGGGACTGACGGGCCGCCTCTGGCTCCACTGATTGTGCTCGGCCCTGGCCAATGGCGCGGCTGTTGCTGGGCGGGCACAGGCAGCCGGGCCCCTCCTCACAGAGCCGCCCCCCCCGCAGCGGCTCCTCAGCACCAAGACAGGGGCTGGGGAGCGTCTGTCCCGAAATGGGGGACCGTGTCCAAAATGGGGAGTCTGGTCCATGGTCCCACCACAGCCCTGGGCAGGAGGAGCTGCGCGACGGGAGCCGCTGGCATCGGCCAGGCCTGTGCCCCGGTGCCAGCACCCGGCTGGAGCCCGGCCCCTTCCTCCGGCCTGGCCTTCCCCAGGCGGCGAGGAGGAGAGACGGCCCGGGGCACCCTCCTGCGGCCAGGAGGAAGGACAGAGCCCCTCGCCCTCCCACGGGGCTGGACACTGCCCTTGGCATCCTGGTGAAGCAGTTGGCCGTAGGTGCGCTTTGGAGACCAGCATTTCTGGTCTAAGGAGGTGTTACGGTTTGAAGAAGCCACAACAGCTGATTGCCGTTTAGACAATTATTCTGTCACCCGATGACCCCTCCTCAATACGATCCCGACACCAATATAAAATACACAAGATTATACCCAGCCCGTCCCATCATCAGGAAGCTGTGCACTCCCAGCAGGGGACAGCAAGTGTCGGGGACTGCCAGCGCTGCGGCTTTGGGAGGAAGGGAAGGGCTCCGGGCTCCGGCACCGCGGCAAGGAGTTCTCAGGATCGCAGCCATCAAAGGAGGGACAAGAACTCCTCAGCGAACTTCCTAATTTCTATTGAATGTGACATTCACGGTATGAAATAACCCTGTCAGCAGCTTGGGTCAAGTGCCCAGGTCTCGCTCCTCCTCATCCCCGCACCTGGCGAGCTCGAAAACACTGAGACCTTGAAACCCGCCCACCAGAGCTGGCTCTAAAGTCAGTATTTTCACAAATTCAGACAGTAGAGTCTTCTAAAAGTGCGGTTTTCCCAAGCAGTAGAAAAGACCTTACTGAAAAGTGAAATTACTGAAATTCATCCTGTGTCGCTCAAACCAGGACAGGAGAGCAACCGAAACGAGCCGCTCCCTCGCTGCTGACAGTCCCGTTCTACGCGCAGACCCTCCAGCAGCAACACTGGTGCAGGCTCGTGCGCTCCCACTGCCTGTGCTCGCAGAGGCCTCAGCCCCATGCGCTTCTTGGGAGCCCCTGGGACACCCAGACAGTGGGTGAAGCTGTCAACGATGCTGCGCCTCAAGCCATGAAAACCACGGGCTGGGGAGAGACCTCAGCACCCCAGATGCTGCAGGGTGAGGGACTACGTTTCCAGTGTGCCGTGGGGTGAAGGAGTACAGCTCCCACCCCAAGGAGCAGGTCTGGGATCACACCTGGGGTGTGTATAAACCCTTTAGACCGATCCGTCGCCAGGCACAGGCCAGTCAGTCCGGCTGGGAGCAGCCCCAGCGCTCTTTATTTTGTGTTTGTAGGTGCATCTCAGCAGCTGAGAAGCCTCCGGCCCCTTGGCTAACAGCCACTGCTACAGCCGCCGCCTCCGGCACCTTCCCCTCTGCTGCGGTACCAGCATCTAGCGCTAGGGAGGAAGAAAGAAAAGCGTGTGATCGTATGCACAGGGAGAAGGGAGGAGGTCCTGCAGGCGTGGCTCAGGCCACCTGTGTTGGGATCTGTTGACGCGGAAGCTTCAGACAATAACACGCAGACCAATATGATCAGGTTAATGCCACTTTATTGCGCAGATAGCTCAGTTATTATAGGTATTCTAGTTCCGTGTACTACGAAGACCAATTCTTGATTGGTTACTCGCATTAAGCAAATCATACATGGCATAATATAATTGGTTACCTACATCCACTCGTCAAATACCTATTGGCTAAATATTCGTGTTTCTTATTCTTACAGCTAGTTAAAACTTGTTCCCTGTGTTGCTAACTTCCTGCTCAGCAACCAATCACGCTGGAGTGTTCACAGGGTGACTATTTAAGTCTAAATATTCTGCCACAATTCCCCCTTCTTGTTTTTGAACACTCCAGTTGTCGTCCCTGGTCAGCGGAGTTTGATTATACCATATTCTTCATACCATACGCTCTAATGCCTTCTGCAAGACAGGGAACAAATAATGCAACAATAATAACAATTAAGATTATTAACAACCCTGCTTTAACAAAGGAAGCCAACCACCCCGTAATTCCCCAAGAACTTAGCCAAGACTCCAACCAAGATGCCTGATCCAGCTCAAATATCTTGTTTGCCTCAGTATTCTCAAATTGCAACAACATTCCTCTCATAACTTTCAAGGCCTGTTACAGCCTACACTGTTGTTAACAAATTACCGGTGCTTGGAATGTTCACAGGGTGCCCATTCTGTACCAAAAATCCTTCCACAAATTCCCCTTTTTGTTTTTGAACAATCCAAGCACCGGAAAACAATTTTTCCATCGAAGCCTCGAGCGATTTACGAATACAGGCAAGTAACAAGGCAATACAGATAAAACAACCAATATAATAATCAAAACCAAAAGGCTATGCTCTATAAAGTCTTTTAACCAACCGCCTATTCCCCAAGAGTTAAAGAACTGATCTAATCAAGATGTTTCAACGGTTAGTTTATGCATATTTTTCTGCAACTGATCTAACTTAGAATGAATAGACTGAGAATGGTCAGATAAATTCGTCCACGCGCCTTTACCCTTTTTGTCATTGGTCGACCTTCCTTGACGTATGCTCCTTCAAGGTTTCTTTGTTTCTTCTCTTTTCTGCACTCAGCAACTTTCTTCTGGTTAGTACAGCACTCCCTTATCCTCTGACCGGTAGGAACCTTCTTAGCTTTCTTACCCTCACGTAAAGGCAGGCCTACTTCGGGCCTACTCATGCTAACACAGCTCATGCCTTTCGTGCACCATCGTCTCCCACATCTCCCCCCCCTTTTTTTTTTTCTAACATCTCTTTAAGTGTGCAATGTGCACGTTCCACAATGCCTTGGCCTTGTGGGGAGTGGGGAATACCGGTGACCTGTTTAATACCTCATGTCGGCAAAGAGGCCTGCATTTTAGCAGACACATAAGCTGGTCTGTTATTAGTTTTTACAGTTTTCGGTACTTCTATGACTGCAATGCATTGCAACCAATGTCGAATAGCACCACGAGCCTTCTCTCCTGTGTGAGCAGTAGCTACAACCAGGTGAGAAAACAAATCAACTGAAACATGTACATAACACAAACATCCAAATTCCATAATGTGCGTAACATCGGATTGCCAAAGTCCATCAGGTGTAAGCCCTCATGGGTTAACCCCCGCAAATGATGGCAGAGGAGCCAGCTGCTGTCAGCGCAAGCGATCCTGCGAAATGAATCGTGCTAACATTTCAATCATCACAGTTACTGTTTTTGAGAAGGTATGTGGCAAAAATACCCACTGTAATGCAGTCAGGCTCTTTGCGAGTGCATCATCCCACTGTCCTATCAGGGCGTGAGGTTGAAATTCTTGATATGTCATAAACAAATCTGCAATGTGCTGTAATGCCTTCTGAGCTGTTGGGGTTAATGAACGTGGAACCTACAGGGGAGGGGGGGCAGACACAGCGCTTCAGGGCGTCCCCTGTATCTGCAAAGTGCGCTCATGTCTCTCCTCCTCTCTCCGACCCAAGACAGCTCCCTCATATCCTGCACCGGATTGAGTGGAAAAGTACAGGCTAGAGTCGCTACATGCATGGCCAGTGCATGCAGCGAGCCTCACCAGAGTCATGATCCAGCTTTGCTAACAGCAGGTGTCTGATACGTGACTACATTGTTGTACTCCCTTCTTGTTCTCTTCTTCTTTGAAGGTCAGGTTCTCATGGATACACACATAGTTTTTGCAGAAACAGTACTGAGCCCCTTTTTCCCAACATATATATTGGGTTTGGTTCAACTAGTAATTTTATGTCGTGTCTTACTCGGACCATCCTCTATTATCCCTTACACATGCCGTTCTGTGGTCTGTAGATGGGACATGATGGTATTCTACAACTCGTACAAGGGTACAATGCAAAGTGACATCTACAATTGATCGTATAATGCTTATTAAACACGGCAAACAGCATACTAAACATAACAGACAAATTCCTTCCACACAGGCAATGAGTATAACTTGCTTCAACCAACCCCACCCCCAAGTCTATCCAGCAAAGAAATTTCACCCAGGGGTCTCCACAAGTTGCTGGTTCGGTCGGTGCAGTTCTTGCAACTGGGCATGGATGGATTTGGAGTGGTCACTTGGATTCATACAACACAGTCCTTCTTTAAAATCTTGACAACCGTGTCCGTGAGCTAAAAGCAAAAAGTCAATAACAGCTCTGTTTTGCAGCGTCGCATGTTGAAATAACTCAGAAATAGCTGTAATAGTAGCATTGCTAAACTTATTGTTGGCAGCAAGGGAGTCCTTGTTTTCAAGAATCCCTGGCAGCGAAAGAGTCCTTGTTTTCAAGAATCCCTGGCAGCGAAAGAGTCCTTGTTTTCAAGAATCCCTGGCAGCGAAAGAGTCCTTGTTAGCAAGAGCGCATGCGGACTGCCCTGTTCTTGCTGGTACTGTGCTGTGATCTTCTGCAACAACAGGCCAAGATTCTCAAGCGGCTAGATAAGGTGTCCTTGAGTCCATTACAGACTTATATCATCTAAGTGTTTTTCTTGCAAGCACCCGAGACTGAATAACAATTAGTGTGATATATGTGTTTTCCAGCACCCAGGTGCGAGTCTCTTGAGCGTATTTACAATCCTCCTCGCCAATCTTCCGTTGCTTTCCCATATTCCACCCCCCCGCTCAAGAGACCGCTTCTGCTGGGGTTCTTTTAGTCTCGCAGGCTATAACACAGTAATTTACAAAGGCATGCAATAACGCATATACATATAGGAAAAAGCCCAAACCATATCTCTATAGTACTGCTTTGAATCAGATGTCTTATTTCTCTTTTTCTGCCGCTTTCTCATACTGCGTATGTCATACTTTTGTGCTAACACAGCACATTTCCCTTCTAATTGTTCCTGGGGTTTTTTTGGTTTTTTTTTTTTGTTGGTTTTTTTTTTTTCTTCTATCACTTACAGCTGACATAAAGGTCTGCCTTTGCAAGAAGAGCTCACCCTTAAGTTTCTCATTTTCCTACAGAGCATCCTATAGATTTCGGCTCAACTCCTTTTCCCAATCAACCATGATCTTACAGGCAAACAACAAACAACCAGCCATACGCCTTGCATGGATAAGCTGTTCTCGAGAGCGTAAGCATGTCGGCTGGTGAAAACTCTCCCAATATTTCAGGACTTCTATCGGTTCTACAGCCCATCCCGGTCCATCTCCCTGGGGTACGCTCACCTTACGTCTAAACATTGTATACATACAAACTTCTTCGCTTGACGGAGTGTCAGCCCTAGTCGCGTATGAGAACAGTACCACACCGGGCAGAACACCTGCTCAAGCGGAGTCACCGAACGACACTGGACACAACAACAAACAAACAGTAGCACAGATGTTGATCAACAGGTATAAACTGGCGCCCACACACACTTACACAGCAGACATACAAAACCAGCACTTCTATCTCAGGGAGACGGCTGGGGAGGGGAGGGGGTGAGGCGGGCGGCAGCGGGAGCAAAGCGGCTCCGGCTCCGGCTCTGTCCCTCTCTGCTGACATTCTGACAATACACTGCAATACCCCGATTCCGGCCGCGCACGTGTAAGCGGTTGAGAAGGAGGAACAGACACGATACCTGGTGCAAATGGAGGAGGGTTAAGAACGACTTTCGTCTCTGTTGCTGTGAAATCTCCTCCGCAGTTGGAGCAGATGACCAAGGTTCCTCTGGAGGTGGAGGAGGAAAGTCGTTCTCCTTCTCCAGTTCGCAGTTCTTAGCCGGCGTCCCCAGGTGGTTTATTGCAGGGACAAATTGTTGCGGTGAGCGAGCTGCATGAGCCGCATTGTTCCCTTGTGCCGTTCTAGAACTCTGCAGCGGAGGAGAAATCGCTTCTGACGACTCTCTGAAAGACAGGCCTGTGGAGGAGGTATTTTCACCTCCGGGCGTTAACGCCGCAAACGCTGATGCAGCAGCCAGGCGCTCTGCTTGCATCTCTTTTAATGTCTCTGTAACCAGCCTCCACACCGTGGAGAGTTTTTGCGCCTCCTTGGATCCCTTACTCACCTCATCCCACAGCACTGCCCCTATCTTAGCCCATGTGTCCTGTGCAAAGGCAACAGCAGCAGTGGGGATCAGTTCTCTATCTTGCGCCCATGCCAGGAGCGCCTTCAAGGTAGGCGTATCATAATTCAGTCCTCTCTTAGAGAGCATATGTTGGAGGAGTTTTACTACTGCTTCTTCATCTTTTGTTAGCGTAGACCCCATCTCCTCCCGGCCGCTCGCCTGGCCAAGACGAGTTTCCCTTACTCTGTGCGCGCCTCCACGTCTTCCCGAATAACGGGACTTCCCGAGTGCCGGGGCAGCACTCACCTTTTCGGCTGCCTTTCCGCCCCTCTCCTGGTCGGGTCCCTGTCAGGAGATGAGTCCTAACCCCAATCCGAGGGTCCCTGTTCGGGCGCCACTTGGGCGCCATTTGTCGCGGTGAGGGAAGACTCGCACAACCAATGTGATTGATAAGCAAGCTTCAGTTTATTGCCCGGATCGCCGAATTATTTATAGCATCAGTTAACAAGCTCATACATATTCTGTAACATAGCATACCAATTGGACACCGCCCCCACGGACGCCAACCACCACAGCTGCAGGCCACCTCCCCGCTTTTCCCATCACTTGCTTCCCCATATCTTGTTTGTCTCAGCATTCTCAAATTGCAACAATGTTCCTCCCATAACTTTCAAGGCCTGTTACAGCCTACAGTGTTGTTAACAAATCTTCGGTGCTTGGAATGTTCACAGGGTGCCCATTTTGTACCAAAAATCCTTCCACAGTGTCCTTATCCCGGGCTCCGGGAAGACAGCATTCTTGCTTAGGGGGGACAAGGCGTGGACAACTGGTAGGTAGGTGTCCTGGTTTGAGGTAAAACAGAACCAATTTTCTGATTTGTAATGTTACTTTTTAGCTGGGCCTCTTCTAACTAACTAAAGTCTGAAATTAACAGCATATTGTTCAGAAACTGTTCGCTCTCAGAGTGATAAGACCTGATTATACCAAGGAACGGTATGCACAGAGGCTCTTGCTTATACTTATTGCTGTAACAACCAAGGTCAGATAACTTCGCTGTTTGTCCCGTTAGAGGGTCGGAAGCGGAGAAGCGTAGAGGGGTCCCACCTGCAGGGAGGAGCAGACGGGACAGGTGACCCAAAACTGACCAACAGGGTATTCCATCCCATCTGCATCACGCTCAGTATAAAAAGCTGAGGGATCAAAGGGGCAAGTAGGCTCCGGCTCTGGCTCTGGCTCTGGCTGTGGCTCTGGCTCTGGCTCGGGCTTGTTTTCCTTCAATGGCCGACGTCTGAGGAGGACCCTGTCAGATTGTCTACCTTTGATCCCGATCTGAGCATTCCTGACTCTCATCCCGGAATTCAGCTCCTGTCCGTCGCTGACTCCAGTCTGGGACTTTCCCTGTGTCTGCTGGTGACGTGATCGTCGTCCTGGGAGCTGGATACGGTTTTGTATATATTGTATATTTTTTTTTCTTTTTCTTTTCTCTATTATTTACTATTTTCTTATTTATTATTATTTTCATTAAAGTAGTTTAGTTTTTTCTAAACTCGTAAATCTCCTTATCTCTTCCTCTCCTCTCTGAGGAGAGAGGGGGGGAAGGGCCATCTGCCGTTCCGATTGGTCAATCTGGCCAAAACCACGACAGATTAATTGGCGCCCAACGTGGGGCACGACTGTGGCCCAACTGTGGCACTACCAGAGTTCTGATAGATGGTCTGAATAGTTTGAATTCCAGTTTACTCAGAGATTGATACAGACAGCTCACATCATGTCGTTGCTAAACAGATTATTGTATAGTCTCTTTGTAAGGATTACTTTAAAGTTAATTGATACGACAGTGCTTAGCTTGCCTTATGTGTTGTATTGCTTGTTTGCTCTTTCTCTCTGTATGCGGTGGTTCAAACGTGCTATTTTGCTGCTGGTTTTGATTCTGATCCAGGCTGCGATTGAGTGTATAATTTCTTTACCTTCATACCTTGGGCATTACATAATGGATTCTGTTACTACTTACACTAATTATACTTTGAATTTTACCATGGACATGTTCACTTCGCCCTTTACTACTTATGCCAAATTGTCACCATCAGAGCCAGGAGAGGGATCTCCTCTGGGTATCGTGAATGACGGTTGCGTTCCTAAAATCATGTTTCTGGTGTTGATTCTCATGAATGGGTTGCAGGGGTGGTTTCTCTTTAAATTCTGGTGCAAGAGTTGGTGTAGTACGATACGCGCTACTCGAACTCCATCGGCACCGGTACAAGTTGCCCCAGTGACCAGAAGGAAAAAGAAGAGGTCAGGAAGTTCCTCTGTCCCTTGTGATAAAGACCAAGTAAAGCCAGATAGCAGGGGGGAGGACTCTTCTGATGAAGATCAAGGAAGGAGTTCTAAAGACAATAGGGGAGAGGCTCCTGCGTCAGCCCAGGAGGAGGAATCAGACACAGAGGTGATCGTTAAATCCTTCTCTATGAAGGATCTGCGAAATATGAGAAAGGATTTTACCCGGAATGATGGTGAGACACTTGTCTCCTGATTGCTCCGATGCTGGGATAATGGGGCTGATAGCATGGAGTTAGATGGTAGCGAAGCTAGGCAGCTAGGAAATCTGGCCAGAGAGGGCGGTATAGATAAAGCTCTTGGGAAAAAGTCACAGACTCTCAGTCTCTGGAGGCGACCCGTATCAGCCGTAAAAGGCAGATATCCTTTTAAGGATGATATTGAATGCCGCCCGACTAAATGGACCAATATAGAGAAAGGTATTAAGTACCTGAGAGAAATGGCTGTGAAAGAGGTGATTTATGGTGACTGGGAAGTGAATGTAGATCCTGATGAAATGCCATGTAGAAAACCTATGTTGCGAAAGTTTGTACAGAGTGCACCACCAATGTATTCCCATACCTTGTCAGTACTGATGTGGGGAGGAGATGATGATGATTCACTAACTGTAAATGAAGTGGCTAGCAGAATGCGACAGTATGAAGACAGTCTTTCTCGTCCCCTCACTGTAGCAGCTGTGGAAAAATTAACTGAGAAAACTGAGAAACTGTTTGATAAACTGTTTGATAAACTATCTAGGATGGAGCAGAGATCTTATTCTTCTCCTGCGCGGACCCGTGTTGCAGCCATTAGGAGAAGACCCCATCCTCCGAGACCGACTCAGAGGAAACAGAACACACTACGAAATATCCTGTGGTCTTGCCTCTGTGACTATGGAGAGGACATGAGTAAGTGAGATAAAAAACCTACCTCAGCCCTACAGGCACGAGTAAGTGAGTTGCAAGGTAACACAGATAGAAGAACAAATTATTCCAGGAGGACTGCTGCTCCAGTCCAGAGGGGGCGGTTCTCCCATCCAGGTAGAAACTCATCTACTAATTACAGACATTAGAGGTGCCCTGCCTCCAGCCAGGAGGAGGAGAGGGACAACAGAGTTTATTGGACTGTGTGGATTCGATGGCCTGGCACATTAGAGCCACAAAAATATACAGCCCTTGTGGACACTGGTGCACAGTGCACCCTATTGCCATCGAATCATAAAGGGACAGAATCTGTGACTATTTCTGGAGTGACAGGTGGGTCTCAAGAACTGACTGTACTGGAGGCTGAAGTGAGCCTAACTGGGAATAAATGGGAGAAGCATCCCATTATCACTGGTCCAGATGCTCCGTGCATCCTTGGCATAGACTTCCTCAAAAGAGGGTATTTCAAAGACCCGAAAGGGTATCGATGGGCTTTTGGTATAGCAACTGTAGAGACTGAGGACATCACACAGCTGTCTGCCTTACCTGGCCTTTCAGCTGACCCCTCTGTGGTGGGGCTGCTGGAGGTTAAAGAACAGCAGGTGCCAATTGCTACTGCCACGGTGCATCGGCGACAGTATTGCACTAACCGAGACTCCCTGATTCCCATCCAGAACCTGATTCGTCAGCTGGAGACCCAAGGAGTGATCAGCAAGACTCGCTCGCCCTTTAACAGCCCGATATGGCCAGTGCGAAAGTCTGATGGAGACTGGTGGCTGACAGTAGACTATCGTGGCCTGAATGAAGTCACACCACCACTGAGTGCTGCTGTGCCGGACATGCTGGAACTGCAGTATGAATTGGAGTCAAAGGCAGCCAAACGGTATGCTACAATTGACATTGCTAATGCATTTTTCTCTATTCCTTTAGCAGCAGAGTGCAGGCCACAGTTTGCTTTCACCTGGAGGGGTGTCCAGTACACCTGGAATCGACTGCCCCAGGGGTGGAAACACAGCCCTACTATTTGCCATGGACTGATCCAGACTGCACTGGAGAAGGGTGGAGCTCCAGAACACCTGCAATACATTGATGACATCATTGTGTGGGGTAATACAGCAGAAGAAGTTTTCAAGAAAGGTAAGAAAATAATCAAGATTCTTTTGAAAGCAGGTTTTGCCATAAAAAGAGGTAAGGTCAAGGGACCTGCACAAGAGATCCAGTTCTTAGGAATTAAATGGCAAGATGGGCGTCGTCAGATCCCAATGGATGTGATTAACAAAATAACATCTATGTCCCCACCTACTAACAAAAAGGAAACACAAGCCTTCTTAGGTGTTGTGGGTTTCTGGAGACTGCATATTCCAGGCTATAGTCAGATTGTGAAACCTCTTTATGAAGTGACTCGAAAGAAAAATGAGTTTGCGTGGGGTCCTGAGCAACGACAAGCATTTGAGCAAATTAAACAAGAGATTGTGCATGCAGTAGCACTTGGACCAGTCCGAACAGGACAGGACATTAAAAATGTGCTCTATACTGCAGCCGGAGACAATGGCCCTACCTGGAGCCTCTGGCAGAAAGCACCAGGGGAGACTTGAGGTCGACCCCTAGGATTTTGGAGTCGGGGATACAGAAGATCTGAAGCCAACTATACTCCAACTGAGAAAGAAATATTGGCAGCATATGAAGGGGTTAGAGCTGCTTCAGAGGTAATTGGTACTGAAGCACAGCTCCTCTTAGCACCCCGATTACCAGTGCTGGGCTGGATGTTCAAGGGTAAAGTTCCTTCTACTCATCATGCCACCGATGCTACCTGGAGTAAGTGGGTTGCCTTAATCACTCAGCGAGCTCGAATAGGAAACCCAAATCGTCCAGGAATCGTAGAAGTGATCACAAACTGGCCTGAGGGCAAAGACTCCACAATGCCACCTGAGGAGGTGGTAACACGTGCTGAGGAGGCCCCACCATATAATGAACTCTCAGATAATGAGAAACAATGTGTTCTGTTCACTGATGGATCTTGTCGTGTTGTAGGGAAACATAGAAAGTGGAAAGCTGCTGTATGGAGTCCTACACGACGAGTTGCAGAAGCAACTGAAGGAGAAGGTGAATCGAGTCAATTTGCAGAGGTAAAAGCTATCCAGCTGGCCTTAGATATTGCTGAACGAGAAAAGTGGCCAATACTCTATCTCTATACTGACTCATGGATGGTGGCAAATGCTCTGTGGGGATGGTTAAAGCAGTGGAAGCAGAGCAACTGGCAGCGCAGAGGTAAACCCATCTGGGCTGCGGAATTGTGGCAAGACATTGCTGAGCGGCTAGGGAAACTAGTCGTAAAGGTACGTCATGTAGATGCCCATATACCCATGAGTCGAGCCACTGAGGAACATCAAAACAACCAGCAAGTGGATAAGGCTGCTAAGATTTTCCAGACAGATTTGGACTGGGAACATAAAGGTGAACTATTTTGAGCTCGGTGGGCCCATGACACTTCAGGTCATCAAGGAAGGGATGCAACATACAAATGGGCTCGTGACCGAGGGGTGGATTTAACCATGGACGCTATTGCGCAGGTTATCCACGACTGTGAAACATGCGCCGAAATCAAACAAGCTAAAAGGTTAAAACCTTTGTGGTATGGGGGACGATGGCTGAAATATAAGTATGGGGAGGCTTGGCAAATTGACTATATCACACTCCCTCAAACACGTCAGGGTAAGCGTTACGTGCTTACAATGGTGGAAGCAAGCACCGGATGGTTGGAAACCTATGCCGTACCCCATGCTACTTGCCCGGAATACCATCCTGGCCTTGAAAGGCAAGTCTTGTGGCGACATGGTACTCCAGAAAGAATTGAATCAGACAATGGGACTCATTTCAAAAATAATCTTGTAAGTACTTGGGCAAAAGAACATGGTATTGAGTGGGTATATCACATCCCCTATCATGCACCGGCTTCTGGGAAAATTGAGCGATACAATGGACTATTAAAAACCACCCTGAAATCAATGGGGGGTGGAACCTTTAAAAACTGGGAGAAGCATTTAGCACAAGCTACCTGGCTAGTTAACACCAGGGGATCCATCAATCGAGCTGGTCCTGCTCAATCAGACCTTCTACATAATATAGAAGGGGATAAGGTCCCTGTGGTGCATGAAAGGAATATGCTGGGGAAAGCTGTTTGGGTTTCTCCTACTGCAGGCAAAGGCAAACCCATCCGTGGGACTGTTTTTGCTCAAGGACCTGGATGTACTTGGTGGGTGATGATGGAGAATGGAGAAGTTCAGTGTGTACCTCAAGGAAATTTAACCCTTGGTGAAAATACTCAACTCTGAGCTGTATGATGTTAATTGTTATATAATACTAACAGTATTCAATAAGTGTTTTTCAGGATAACATAATGGTGATGAGACCTGAGCTAGCTTCATCAAGTGGTGTCCAGCAAACGCTTCAGGATGGACATACTACCTGTGGATATGGACCACAATGAACTTTACATCATCTTTTCTGCCCTGAGAGTCTGCTACGATAGTTGAAAACCTGCAATTATGAACTAAATGAACTTAATGAACTTTGGTGTATAAAGATAAAATCATAAGTGAGAGATCTATGTATCTATATATATATACGTATGTATATATTTGATGGAAAAGAAGTGACAGTGATCAGAGCATGATGCAAATGGTATGGAATAAGGGGTGGAATGTCCTGGTTTGAGGTAAAACAGAACCAATTTTCTGATTTGTAATGTTACTTTTTAGCTGGGCCTCTTCTAACTAACTAAAGTCTGAAATTAACAGCATATTGTTCAGAAACTGTTCGCTCTCAGAGTGATAAGACCTGATTATACCAAGGAACGGTATGCACAGAGGCTCTTGCTTATACTTATTGCTATAACAACCAAGGTCAGATAACTTCGCTGTTTGTCCCGTTAGAGGGTCGGAAGCGGAGAAGCGTAGAGGGGTCCCACCTGCAGGGAGGAGCAGACGGGACAGGTGACCCAAAACTGACCAACAGGGTATTCCATCCCATCTGCATCACGCTCAGTATAAAAAGCTGAGGGATCAAAGGGGCAAGTAGGCTCCGGCTCTGGCTCTGGCTGTGGCTCTGGCTCTGGCTCGGGCTCATTTTCCTTCAATGGCCAACGTCTGAGGAGGACCCTGTCAGTTTGTCTGCCTTTGATCCCGATCTGAGCATTCCTGACTCTCATCCCGGAATTCAGCTCCTGTCCGTCGCTGACTCCAGTCTGGGACTTTCCCTGTGTCTGCTGGTGACGTGATCGTCGTCCTGGGAGCTGGATACGGTTTTGTATATATTGTATATTTTTTTTTCCTTTTTCTTTTCTCTATTATTTACTATTTCTTATTTATTATTATTTTCATTAAAGTAGTTAGTTTTTTCTAAACTCGTAAATCTCCTTATCTCTTCCTCTCCTCTCTGAGGAGAGAGGGGGGGAAGGGCCATCTGCCGTTCCGATTGGTCAATCTGGCCAAAACCACGACAGTAGGGAGGACAACTCCTTGAGTATCAAAGGTGAAGATGTGGGAAGGAATTCGATTTGGAGCTGCTTTCTCCAGCTGCCAGTGTCCCCTGGCCTTATGTGGGGTGATGGCTTAGTGACATCTGTGTGTGTCTGCCATCCCTTGCCCCTCACCCCTGGCCCCAGCCTGGCCTCCCTGGCTGCTTGGTGGGGCTGTGCCAGGCTGCTCTGGGCAGGGGAATCGCCTGTCTCAGCTCTGCCTTCCTCCTCAGGTCCCAGGGCCATCTCCGCGGTGAAGATCCTCCGGGTGCTGAGGGCGCTGTGGCCTCTGTGAGCTGTTAACTGGGCAAAGGGACTCAACGTAAGAGGGAGGCTGTGGCCGAGGGGTCCTCAGTCCATGGCAGTCCTCAAGGGAGGTTCTGTGGCTGACAGGAGGTGGAGCCATTCTGTCTGGTGCATTCCAGGGATGGGGAGGTTTAGAGCCCCATGTTCCTGGCAGCTGTCAAACAGCACGTAGTACAGGGAGGGGGTCAGGGTAGCAGGAGCATTCCCTGGGGGTTGTTGGAGCATGCCAAGGGGTTCCTGAGAGATGGTGCTGGTGAGTGGGCGTCCCAAGGTGCTATTGGGGTTCTCATGTGAGGCTAGCAGGGTTCCTGGGTCATCCCAAAGAAGCCACTGGAGTCTCTAGGTCAGGCCAGAGGAGCTGTTCTGGTGTCTTGTGCATCTTGTTGAGGAGGAGAGGGCACGGTGGAGCTTGGCAGCATCATCCCAGCCGCTGTGGGAGATGGAGCCCTGCCTTGTCGATGTGGAGCCTGAGGGGCCTGGGCCCAGGCAGGCGCTGCCATCGCTGCCCGCTCCTACAGGAGCCCCCTTCCAGAGCTGGACAAGGGAAGCCCGTTCCTACCCAGAGCATCACCCCCAAATACCGTCCTGCCCCACGAGTACGAGAACTGCCCATCCTGTCGCAAGCCCCCCAGGCGCCCTTTGTTGCCAGGGCCCTCCTGCCACCAATGGCACCGGGAGCTCTGCTGCCTGGACAGCCCAGGGCACGCTCTTACTCCGGGTGCTTCCTCCTTCAGGCTTGACCCTGGGTGTCCCGCAGCTGAGTCTCAGGCGTCGCATTTCATAAAATAATTAACATAATTGGAAGGTACGTCAGCAAGAAGAGCCCGGGCTGGGTGCCTCCAAAGAGAGGCACCCTAACAAAGGAATCCCTGGGCAATTATACCCTTGTGATCCACGCACCCGCCACTCACGTGCCGTTCACACACTGGCCACACGTCTTTTAGTCCAATGGTGATGATTTTTGGTCTGGCGTCTTCTAACATCTCATTGGAGTCTTTTCTGGCCTAAAGGTTTCAGCAAATCTAGTGCCTCATGCTAATTAGAGGTAAGCAAGCAGCACAAATCACACCAAATTCTAATCCTAAATCATTCATTCTACTTAAAACATATGTATTTATGCTGAACAATTAACATCCCTCAACAAGAAGGAAGGAGCAGAGGGTCTCCCCACCCTGCGCAGCCCTGGGCAGCCCCAGCACGATGTCAGAGGTGACACCACTGTGATGTCACAGCTGGCCGCCTGCACAGCCCCGTGGCGTGCGGGGCTGGAGCCCACAGTTGCCGTGTGGCTGCGGCCCTGGACAGGCTCCTGCTGGCTGCGGCGAGGGACTGCTGCTGGAGCTGGTTTTGGGGGCAGGACACGCTGCTGGGGCTTAGCGGGGAGCCCGCCTTGGCCCGAGATGGCGAGGAGAAAGGCCCCCCGGAGAAGACGCCAAGGGGCCTCCAAAGGCTCCTTGGGGACCAAGGGAAACCAACGACTGGCAGGGTGAGAGCGGGGCTGTACTGCCGGGCGGGCTTCCCGGGGCGGGGGACTGCTGCTGCCAGCTTGCCTCCTCTTCTCCCAGGGCAGGCCTGTCCCGCAAAGCGTGGGGAAAGGAGGGGGACCCCTGGAAGCAGCCCAGCCCTGCTGCCCACTCTCGCTGCTGCTGGGACAGCCCTTCCTCTGGCAGGAGCCTCCGCTCAGGCTGCTCCTCCCCGCCTCAGCTCCCGCGGCCTGGGGACGGTGGGCAGCCGGCATTTGTCTTTGTCCTCCCACAGGGACCTGAGCGCTGACGTGGAGCTGGTGATGCGCCCTTCATCTCCCGGCTCAGCCGCTCAAGGGCCTGCCAAGGGGCGCAACAAGGCCACCGAAATTGCAAGTAAGCTCAGCACTGATGCTTGCTCCAAAGTCCTCAGGGGTGAACTGGGAGAGCCGCGCTGTGCCAGAGCTCTGGCCAGTTGTCACAAGTGGCAGGACAATCGTCGAATCATAGAAGAGATCTCAAGAGGCAGGCTTAACTTTTCTCTGGTTTCTTTGCCCAGGGGCGGTCTTCAGCCTTCCTCGCCTTCTGGCAGCTGCCCTGGTCTCCCTGTGGAGACATCTGCTGAGCACGTGCCTCTGGGCCGCGTACGTACGACATGTTCCTGCTGTGGACGGGGGGTAGAACGGGGGTGTCTGGGGGCCAGTGCCAGCAAAGGGCAGAGCAGAGGGTGCTCCCCAGCCAGCAGCCCGGGGCTCCCAGTTGGGCGCCTCAGCTTGGGCGCTGCTCGTGCTGTGGCCATTCTTAGGGGGAACCAAGAGCAAAGCCCCTCGGCAGCCATTTGCCGCAGCCCCAAGCTTTGGCTGCTGCCGCGTGGCCAGACGCTCGGGTGCAGAGCCAAGCCTCCGCAGGGCAAGGGTTTTCCCCAGCTCAGGCAAGAGACGGCGCCGGTCTGTGGAGGGCTCTGGGAGGAAAGGCAGACAAGGCTCCTGCGCTCCCCAGCTCTGCGGGAAAACACTTGCCCTAAGAGAGATGTGTGTGATGGCAAGTGAGAACAGGCCTGCTTCCTCAGCCAAAGAGAGAGCACGGTCCACAGCAGAAAGACTGCTGGAAAGCACTCTTCGTGTGCTTGACGTCTTTGCTTCCTTGGGATGATCTTCCTGGAGACCTTCCTTTGGGGAAGAGCTGCCGGCAGTGTTGAACGATGGGCACAGAAATTGTGTTCCTGCTGGGCACTGCTCTGTCAGTTCTCTGTCAGCAGCAGGCTTCTAAAACGGTGTCTTTTTGGTCTGAAAAGGGAAATCCGCCTGTGAAGGGGTTTGTCCAAGGCTTCGATCACTGACAGCACCAGGACTCCCTCTTTTTCAGGCAAAAGATGCCTCTGCAGAAGAAGGCATTCTTGCAAGTCGTCTTCTTGGTGCTCCCCCTGGCTCTTGGTGAGTTTTCATGAGCAACCATCCGAAAGCGACAGCCTGGCTGGGCTGGACGCCAGCTTTCCTTTTGGGCCAGTATGTGTGGAAACCCCCGTGGCCCAAGTGCTTCCCAAGCAAATCCTTGTCTGGGACTGCCTTCTGGGCCCTCATTAAGACTGGTAGTCTCACAGCCACGCTGCTGCCATGGATAGGGGACCAAACGGCTCGCTTAGTCTGCACGGCTGCAAGAGACGGGTGTAGCTCTTTGCAAGCCTGACCTGGGGGTTCCCAGAGGGCAGGGGCCGTGCGGGGGGACCGATGGAGAGGTACCTCTCCTCGCCCAGCAGCCTGGTCTCGGCGCTCACTGGGGCAGTGAGGGGAAAAGGGGAATAGCTCTGGGGCGCCGAGCACGCCTAAAGATCCCGGCTGCGCAGTCCGCTCGAGCCTGGGCTGATGGCCCCTGGTCAGAGGCGCGTCCTCTCCCTGCACCCCACCTTCCCCACCTCCTCAGCTCACCTGCTGGCCCAGCCCCGAGGCAACAGGGAGAGACAACGCGACTGCAGGGATCGCCAGCAACCCCGGTAAAATAACTGTCTCTTGCCAATGTGAATTGCAGCTGCTGTTTACTGCGGGACCTCGCTGCCAGGCCTGAAGCCCCTGTGGTAAGACATGTTTCCTGAGCTGGAACTGGGTCTGTGCAGACGGGTCAGACGACCTCGTGTGCATTTGCCGGGAGCCGGGGCTCCCGCACTGCCCTCCTGCCTTTGCCTCTTGCGCCAGCTGGTGCGGAAGGGAAGCGCTGGCAAAGCAGGGAACGCACGTGTGTCTCTCCTTGCTGAGCTCAGAGGCTCCCCGGTGGGGTGGGCTGCTCTCTGACAACATCTGCTTTCCTGTCCCCACAGGAATTCTCCCCATTTAATTCTGCAGCAAGCCCGAGAGGAGGTGGCTAAACTGCGGGCGGAGCTCATCAGTTTGAAGCAGGTGGTGCGGCGTTTTGGGGAAGGAGGCTTGGCTGGGCAGAAGTCCTTGGGGCTGTGGGTGGTGTGGGGCTGCTGACTGCAGTCACCCAGCCTTTGCCCCAGGGGCCTCCTGGGCTGCACAGGCCCTTCTCCAGCCCCAGTTTCACCGGCCGCTTCAGGCAGCGCAGGACTCCCTTGGCACGCCAGCACCTCTGGCTGCTCTGGCCGGGCTCCTCAGGCAGGGCTGAGACCCAGGCACGCTCACGGGGGGGGCAGCCATCGCTTGCAGGGCTTGAGCCCACCTCCAGCTGCCCTGGAGAGCGTGGAGGATGGGGACGAGGGCGTGGGGACCTTCGTCAACCCACCTCGGGGCCATGGCTGTGGGCACAGGCACTGTTCCTCAGTCCTTGCGGCTCTCGTCAGCAGCAGAGTTCTGCAGCGCCGTGGACAGGGCTTGCCTTGCCTTTCACAGTGGCCCTTTGCCACTCCAGGTGCTACTAGCCACACTGAACGCTGATGTGGTCCTTTTCTCTGTTTGTTTGTGGCGCTCCCAGGAAGTCGAGGAAATGAATCGGGCAGCATCCAAGAGGGCTTTGGAAGTCTACGTGGAGATGTCTGACTGGGCCCTGCAAAGCTCTGGTATGGACACAAGCAGCCCCGTCTCCTTGCCCTGCGCTTGTCTGCAGCCCTCCCGACAGGTGCCTGCGCTCCAGGCGCTGCTCTCCAAAGCGGGGGAGCTGAAATGCTTGGTGGGGTCCCAGGGCAAGGCTGTGGCAGAGCGGCTCTCTCAGACTCCCTGCCGGTCCTGCCCTCGGCATCCTCACGCTGCCTCTGGCGCTGCCCCCGCCTGTGTTCCTGCGCTGGCGGAGGGACTCTCTTCCTCTCCTCGGCACAGGGGATGGCCGGGCCGTCCCTGGCTGCCCACGCAGCGAGCCCTCAGCTTGGGTCTGCTGCCGTTCACGTGGGCACCGTCTGTCTCCCAGAACCCCCAGACCTTCTCCTGCTGGCGCTGGGAGTGCAGCAGTCACCAGGCACGTGGCCGCCCTCATTCCCCCGCGCGGCTGGGCAGCCGGGCAGCCCACCAGCCTGGGGACGAGGACAGGACTGACAGAGGCGCAGCTGGCCGGCGGCGTCAGAAATAGCGTCTGAGCACCAAGCCCTCCTCGTCTGTGGCCTCTTGCAGTCGTCTGCTCTCCCTTCCCTGCAGGTGCCAGCATTGACCTGTGGAGAACTTCTGAGACCTACAGCTGCAAAAAGGACTGGTTCTGGGGGTTTATTGAGTTCTTTTGCGCTCCCCGCAGTCCTGATCGCATTTTGCAGGTATCGTAGCAGAAATTGTGAGGGAATTCTTTCCTTTCTTCCTGTGAAGTTGGGAGACCGACCTCGCGGGACCCCTCGGTCCGGTGTTGCTGCTCAAGCCCACAGTGTTGATCAGGTTCCTGCAACGAAGGCTCTAACGCAGGGGCTGGGCTTGCTAGAGATGAGAGGTTCCCCCCAGGAGGGGAACGGAGCTGAACTGCGGCGTCTTGCCCACGGTCCCCTGGTGAAAGCTGAGTGAAAGACTTTCTCCCGGGTGACCCCGTTTCCACACTCGTCCCTAAGAGCGCTTTGTCGTGGTGGGAGGTGGGAGGTGGGGGGTGCCCTGCAGAGCCCCTGGGCAGAGCCCTGACTAGAATGGTTTCGTAACCAGGCTTCTCCTCTGCTCCGTAATACTGACAGCCCTGACAACGGTCGGTCAGGGAAGAAGGCTTCCTGCTTCTGTCCACTTCCTCCCACACACCTCATTTTCAAGCTGAAATAGACCCCCCGGACACACCGGTGCCTACGCTTCCAGCTACGTGGGCAGCTGTCTTGGCCCCAACACTCTCTCACTTGATTGCTCTGGCTTTCTGATTGCAGCCGGATGTTTCCCCAGGAAACTGCTGGCCTTTCCCAGGGCGTCAGGGCCAGGTGGTCATCAGGTTGCCAGCACGAGTCCACCTGACCGCCGTCACTGTGCAGCACATCTCCAAAGAAGTCTCTCCGTCTGGGACCGTCACCAGCGCACCCAGGGACATCGCCGTCTTTGTAAGTCTCTGCTGGGCGCTTCTGGTGGGGATCTGGCCCTGGGGGAAAGCCATGACAGGGTCTTCCTTGCTTTTGTGCCTCCTCTGGGGTTGGAGTCCTGGTCTCCTGAGCACTGCAGGGCCCTGGTGAGGCTCTAGGAGTTTTCCTAGAGGAAACTAGGAAACTTCAAGGGCTCTAGAGGTCTCTTCCCTCTTAAGACTTGTTCTGGCCAAGCACCTCAGGGTTCTTGACCAAAACTCAAAGGCAGAGCCTGAGCTCCACCATAACCTGTGCTAGACTAGGGCTAGGGCCCCAGGGGAGGGTGGGTAGGTAACAGGGCTGACCCAGCGCCTACGTTCCCTCTTTGTCGGGACGAGTCTGAGCTGCCCTCCTTGTGCTTTGCCCTGCAGGGAGTGGATGCAGACGGAGAAGAGGAAACTCTCCTGGTGACCTTCACGTACGATGTGACAAAAGAGGCCATTCAGACCTTCCCTCTGAAGGTGCGGTGCACGCAGGGGGAGGGGGGCAAGATGCCAGGGAGCAAAGCAGGTTTGCCTGCAGGTCCATGGCAGGAGGAGCGTGAATGCTTTGTCCCTGGGCAGAGGGGGCCTGGGTCACCACCAGGAGAGAGCTGGTGGGGTTGGGAGGGCTGGGTGGCACGCAGTGGTGGTAGCAAAAGGACAGTGAGGGCAAGGTCAGGCCCGTGGGAGCACGAGTCCCGAGAGATCCCTGGCTGCACCCAGGGATCTGCCTTCAGCAGAGCCCGCTGCACACTCAGCCACTGCACTCGAGCGACGTCTTTGTGCCGTGGAGAAACAGGGACGCCCGTTGGAGAAAGCCGTCGGGCAGCACCCTGGCTCCATCCCGTGGCCTGCTGGCAGGCTGGACGGCGTCCTCTCCTCCCAGCACGGCATGCCCCTTCCCTCCCGCTGCTCTCACGCCTGCCCGCAGGAAAGCGGGCAGAGCAGACAGCTCGGTGGGGCGTCGCACCAGCTGCCCCACGCAAAGGAGCGCCTCCCCGGCCTCTCTGTCGGCACCGAGCGAGGCGCGTGGGGAAGGGGCAGAGGGAAGGGAGACTGAGCCCCAGCCGGGCCCATGCAGAGGGTGCCAGGTGCCTTCCCCCTCCCCGTGTCCCCAGCCTCCCCAGCAGCCCCGCTGCCAGCAGCCGGCCTCAGATTTCCACAGCCGCTCCCACACGCTGTCAGGAGCTTGTTCCTGAGCAGGAGCAGGGCTGGTGGGGGGAGATACCTTGACGGCATTGTGGCTCTTAACACCCCCGATTCCTCTTCCCTCTTTTCCTCACAGAACGCCCCGCATCCCAGAGCCTTCTCCTATATCAAACTTGTTGTGAAGAGCAACTGGGGAAACCCAAAGTACACCTGCATTTATCGAGTGCAGGTTCATGGGAAGATGGCAAAACCAGACAGCCTCAACTGAAACCAGAGACACAAAAAGAAGGACAAGCATTTAAAAAGAAGAAAAAAGATAACATTGCTGCAACTCAGATTGGTGTAGAAGGTTTGTCTCTTAAGTTGGGTGCACAATAAGGTCCATTGCAGGGAGGGCAGTTGTGGGAAAGCAACGGAAGATCGTCGAGGAGGACTGTAAATACGCTCAAGTGACTCACACCTGGGATGCTGGAAAACGCATATATCACACTAATTGTTATTCCGCCTCGGATGCTTGCAAGCAAAACACTTGCACTTCGATAACATAAGTCTGTGATGGACTCAGGGGCACCTTATCCAGCCGCTTGAGAATCCTGGCCTGTTGCTGAAGAAGATCAAAGCCCAGTGGGGAAACTGGGCCTGGTTGAACCCTTTACATGCCAGGGAGAACAGGGAGTCCACGCGCTCGTGCTCACAAGGACTCTCTCGCTGCCAAGGACTCTTGATAACAAGGACTCTCTCTCACTCCGCGGTGCCTGCAGTCCCTGCTTGCGTGCCTCTGCCCGCGTGTTGCTTCGGAGATTCCCTGGTCTGTGAGGTATTGAGATTAAACTGTTCTTTGCCTTTCATCCGTGGTTTGTGGTGTTCCTGCGTCCTGCCTGCATCAGCTCACACAGCGGTGTTACAACCAGGGGCTGAGAGTCTGGTAAATAGGTAAATGTAGCTCCTTGTGAAGAACACCACATCCCCGAAGAGACTGGAGGGACCGATAACAAGCTTGCAAAATAAATAGGGGAGTTGCAAAAGCTGCTGCATTTATCTTCCCCAGTCCACACAAAGAGATTCCTCTATTATCAGCTCAAACCAGCCACCGTCCACCACTAGGAACCACCCAAAACCTACCATGAAGCCCCTAGCAGAGTTAATGCGCATGTGCCGAGGTGATGTGAATATGGAGATGAGTTCTGGAAATGTAGTTTCAACACCAGGCGGGGAAGGCCCGCACCAAGAGCAACGTTCTGGTATAAAAGGTTCAGGCCCTAAGGTTTTGATATTTTGTCTTGTGTAATAAGTGCTATGTTCAGTTGCCATTTTCTTTGCGTTTTGTGTTGTTCATTCTACTAGTACTATCCTACAATGGGTAGCAAGCCGTTGGCGGAAGGGAGAATTTTGAAAATTGGTTATTCGGAATGAGACATGCTATGTCAAAAGCAATTAATTGGTCAAAATCGTACGAGGTTAAAGAAGAACCAAATGAATCACCACCTGCATTTATGGAACGATTAAAGAATACTGCTAGGAAATACACGAACTTGGACCCCGAGAAGTCAGAGGAGGCTGGGCAATTGGCTTCTGTTTTTATGGGACAATCTGCCTCGGATATACAAAAGAAACTCCAAAAGTTAGAAGGAGCAGATTCGAGGGACTTGGGAACATTGGTGTAAGTAGCTTGGACCGTCCATAACGACAGAGAAAAGGAGAGGGAGAATCAAAGAGAAGGGAGATTAATTGCCGCATTGACGGGAGCTGCTCCGGGAAGAATGAACGGGGCCCGGGGAAGTAGAGGAGGCTACAGAGGAATTGGGAGGGGAACTCGTTTAGCAGAAGATCAGTGCGCGATCTGCGAAGAGCGAGGACATTGGAAAAACGCGTGCCCTAGAGTCAGTAACCGAGGCTCGATCCCGCAGCCTGTCAAGGTGATGGGTTTAGGTGATGGTTTAGGGAAGTGTTGCCAAACGGGGAGTAATAAGTCACCTATGTAAACGAATCAGTAGCACGCACGCATCGAGGATTGCTAAGGAGGAAAGTTCATCTGGAGGGCAGCTGACGAAGAGGAAGATACGACCACCAGATGAAGTAAATGACCACCAGCGTGTCTGTGATTCCTGAAAAGGGATACTAGGTGGAAGCAAAGACCCTGAAATAACTCGCCTCATGAGTGTGCAATTGGTTCTGGGAGTGGGCGTGCTTATGTCAATGATTTAGGGAAAATGAATGAATATGTAACAGTTTTGTAAATCCAAACCGCTCAGAATAAGATCATTGTGGGAGCACTTTTGGTGGAGAATCCCGGGTGCGACCCCAGCGCTGCTAATAAAGAATACCTGCTCTACAGGACCATCTGCTGTTGAGTTTATTTCTTTGTTTCAGCTCATCTCTGTAATCCTGAAAGTCGAAAATGTTACAACCACCCGATTTAGGTGAGGCTCCCAAAGAGTGACCTTTGGAAGTCTCAAGGGGGGGAACTGTTACACCCAGGGACTGAGAGCCTGGTCAATGGTACCCGACTGCCCCCTGAGGAGGGGTTCAGAAAGCCCGGGGGATCCTTTCTGAGCCCCGGGACCCCACGGGAGGGTCTCCCTGACGCTGGTCTGACCCCGGCCCCTGTGCAGTAAATAACCAAGTGTGCCCTTCCAGCGCGCCACAGAGTCACAGACCGTGTTGGGCTGGAAGGGACCCTTCAAGGCCACCCAGTCCCACCCCCTGCAGTGAGCAGGGACATCTTCAACTACATCAGGTCGCTCAGAGCCTCATCCAGCCTGGCCTTGGATGTCTCCAGGGATGGGGCCTCCACCCCCTCTCTGGGCAGCCTGGGCCAGGGTCTCACCACCCTCAGCATAACCAACTTCTTCCCAATGGCTAATCCAAACCCGCCCCGCTCTAGTTTAAACCATCGCCCCTCGTCCCGTGGCTACATGCCCTCGCAAACAGCCCCCCCCCCAGCTCTCCTGGAGCCCCTTCAGCGACTGGAAGGGGCTCTAAGGTCTCCCTGGAGCCTTCCCTTCTCCAGGCCGAACACCCCCAGCTCTCTCAGCCTGTCCTCACAGCAGAGGGGCTTCCGCCCTCGGATCACCTCCGTGGCCCATCTCGCAAAGCGCTGCCGCATTCATCGCTGACTTTGTTAAAGTGCTGGTTTATGTTAATAAATGTTTCCCCGCTTCTCTCCCACGAGTGAAGCCAATGGCTCCGCGCGCCCCAAACCGGCCCTTGGTGCCCGGCTCCCAAAATGCCCCTAATGCTGCCGCCACTCCCGGAATGCTCCGAATGGCTGCTCCTGTGCTAACAGCGCCGCCACGCAGGGAGCGGGGTGTGGGGTGGAGGAGTTGGGGGGATCGGGGGGTGGGGGTGGGGGGAGACCCCGCTTTCTGCCCCCAGCAGAGGGTGTGGGGCGGGGGCCGCCGGTGGTGCGGGGCCTGCGAGGCTGCCTGCACCTGGCCGGTGCCACTTCTGCCGGGACGAGCCCAAGTTCGGGGGTCAGCAGCGTCAGAAGTGCCTGTGCTGAGCCATGGTGGGTGCGCTCCAGCCCCCCCAGCAGCTCCCAGTGTCGCCCAGCAACCCCCAGCCATGTCCTTCTCCCTCCTCCTCCCTGCAACCCATTGCCTTCCGCCGGGGAAACTGAGGCACGAACAAGGCCAGGGGTGGGTGCTGGGTGGGGACCAGTATGGATCAGTTTGGGGGCGGGGGTGGGGGAGTGGGGGGGTGTTGTTTGGCACCCAGGTGGTGCTCAGACGCCGGGGTCGCTTTCTGGGGACACCCGGGTGCCTGGGTTCTCTCTGTATTGCTTGGCTTTGGGGGGTGCTTGCCCCGACACCTGAGTCCCTTCTGGGGGAGGGAAGGGGGTCCCCCAGACTCCTGGGTCCCCTGGGGGGGGGGGGGTGTGTTTCCTCCTGCCTCTTTCTCCCCCTCCTCTCTCAATCCACACCCCCACCCACCCCCAAAATCGAGGTGTCCCCACCCCCCCCCATCCCCACTGCAGAGGCAGCTGCTGCCAGTGGGGGGAGGGGTCCGGGGGGACCCCTGGGGCGGTCGCCCCCTCCCCCCCCGCAAGGTAATTGGAAACCCCAAAACATCCCCCCAACCCCCACAGGACCCTTAACCCACCCAAAACCTTGGGGTACCCTCCAAGTAGGACCACCCCAATCTATGGGACACACCCCCCAATCTATGGGTGCCCCCAATTTTGCCCCCCCTCCAAATTTCGGGACCCCCCAAATTTGTCCATCACCCCCCTATAGCAACCCCCAAATCTATGGGAACCCCCCCAATCTATGCACCCCTCCAAATTCAGGGACCCCCCCCCCTCCTTGCTGTGCTCGCTCTGCTGCTCTGTGCCGCCTCCCGCCCCTCCCTCATCCCTTCAGGGGACCCAGACGTCCGGCTGCCCCCACCCCGGGGGCGGGGGGAGTGTGGACTGAGGAGGGATGGAGGGGCACCAGGATGCCTGGGTCCTCCCAGGACACCACACCCCCCCCGGCTTGTGTGTGTCTCAGTTTCCCTCGTGTGTGTGTGTATGGGGGGGAGTCACTCCCCAGATGCCTGGGTCCCCTTCGATGCCTGGGTCCCACCCTCACGCCCCCCCAGGTACTGTCAGACCCCCGGGCACCCACAGACCCCCCAGGTCCCCCTCAGCACCCCAATGTCCCCTCAGCCCTCTATAGGCCACACTAATGTCCCCTCAGGCCCCCCCCCACCATGTCCCCTGAAACTCAGTCTGGGTCCCCCCACTCCCCCCAAGGCCCCCCCAATGTCCCTTCAGCCCCCTCCATGCTCCTTCAGTCCCCCCAAATGTCACCTCAGTCCCCGCTGGGTCCCCTTAGACCCCCCTCAATGCCTCCTCAGCCCCCCCATAGCCCGCCCAAATGTCCTCTGAGCCCCATATGTCCCCTTAGGCCTCACCAATGTCCTCTCAGCCCCATGGCGGGGATTAGCCCCCCCTCCGGGTCCCCCCAGGACATCCCCCCACACGGCAGGACCTCCAGGAGGTGTTGGGGGAGGCACCCCTAATGACCCTCCCCAAGTAATTAACAGCTGCTTTTAACTGGGGGAACAGAGGAGCATGGTCAACCTTGGTGGAAGGAGCCCAGGTGTCTGGGCCCTCCCCTTCCCCAGCAGCTGGAGAGGACCCCGGCATCTGGAGGGGGGAGGATGGCGACCCCCACCCCGCCTTTGCATTTGTGCTCACTCGGGTTCATCTGCCCCCACGCACACGATGTCCGTGCTTCAGTCTCCACTGTACATTGCAAATATGGACTTCTGACCCAGGCATTTGGTGGCCCTTCTCGGGGGGACAAACCGCCTCTCTGAGCCCGGGGGGGATCCCAGCGCTGCCAAGGGTGGCTGCAAGGGGCTGGTCTGTGACGACCACCATGGGGCACCTTCCCCGCTGTGTCCAGCGAACACACTCTTCCTAAGCTTCCCTATGAGGATGCTGTGGGAGACAGTGTCGAACACCTTGCTTAAGTCAAGGGAGACCACATCTACCACCCTCCCCTCATCATCCAGTCATGCCATCATAGAAGGCTATCAGATCAGTCAGACATGATTTTCCCTCGGTGAATCCCTGTTGAGCACTTCCGATAGCTTTCTTTTCCTCCACGTACCTTGAGATGATGCCTAGAACGAGCTGTTCCATCATCTTTCCAGGCGTGGAGGTGAGCCTGACCGGCCTGGAGTTCCCCGGCTCCTCCTTCTTGCTCTTTTTGAAGACTGGAGTGACGTTGGCTTTCCTCCAGTCCCCAGGCACCTCGCCTGTTCTCCAGGACCTTTCAAAGATGATGGAGAGCGGCTCAGCAATGACTTCCACCAGCTCCCTCGGCACTCTCGGGTGCATCCCATCGGGACCCATGGACCTGCGGATATCTAATTGACCTAATTGATCTCTCACTTGATCCTCCTCAACCTCTTCCTCTTTCCCTGTTACGTTCTCCAAAGTCTGGGACTCCTGAGGGCTGGGCCGAGCAGTAAAGACCAAAGCAAAGGCGGCATTCGGTAACTCTGCCTCCTCCACATCCTCCGTCGCCATGGCGCCTGTCTCATTCAACAGCGGGCCCACGACTACTCTAGTTTTCCTTTTGCTTCCAATATACTTGAAGAAGCCCTTCCTCTTGAGTTTGACGTCCCTTGCCAGGTTTAATTCAAGGAGGCCTTGGCTTTCCTCGTTTCATCCCTGCACGCTCTGGCGGCATTCTTGTAATCTTCCCAAGGTCAGTCCCTTCTTCCACTTACTGTAAACTTCCTTCTTCCACTTGAGCTTTTTCAGAAGCTCCATGCTCAACCATGCAGGTCTCCTGCATCCCTTACCTGATCTTTTGCTCTTAGGGATGCACCGATCCTGAGCTTGGAGAAAGTGGTATCTGAATACCGACCAGCTCTCCTGAGCCCCCCTGCCTTCCGGAGCCTGAGCCCACGGGATCTCTCCAAGCAGTTTCTTGAAGAGGTCAAAGTTATCCCTCCTGAAGTCCCAGGTTGTGATTTTACTTCTTGTTGATTTGTGAATACAGCCCACGATCCTGAACTCTATCTTCTCATGATCGCTACAGCCAAGGGTGCCCCCAACTTTAATGTCCTCCACCAGTCCCTCTGTGTTTGTCAGTACGAGGTCCAGGAGTGCTTCTCTCCTTGTTGGCTCCTGCACCACCTGTGTCAAAAAGTTGTCATCAATGCACTGGAGGAGCCTCCTGGCCTGTGCCTGCCCGGCTGTGTGGTCTTCCCACGTGATTGAAGTCCCCCATAAGAACCAAAGCCTGCGATTGCGAGGCTACCTTCAGCTCTCTGTAGAAGGCCTCATCAGCTTTCCCATCCTGATGAGGTGGCCTGTAATAAACACCCACAACAGTGTCCCTCATATTTGCCTGCCCCTTAATCCTTACCCATAAGCTCACAACTGTCTCTTCCTCTGCCCCCAGTTAGAGCTCGATGCATTCTGGTTGCTCACTCACATAGAGTGCAACTCCACCACCTCGCCTCGCTGGCCTGTCGTTCCTGAAAAGGACATAGCCATCCATGACAGAGTTCCAGTCCTGCGAGCTGTCCCACGTCTCAGTAGCTGCAATGAGATCGTGGCCCTGCGACCGCACACAGACCTCCAGCTCTTCCTGCTCATTCCCCATGCCGCGTGCGTTGGTGTGTAAGCATTTCAGAGAGGGAGTCGTGTGTGTAGTGCTCACCCTTGAGATGCGGTGTGCCTTCTGGCTCCCAGAAATACAGGCACATTCCCCCACAAGTGCCGAGCAACTACACCCAGGCACCTCCCCAGCAGGCCCAGTACCCTCCCCACCCCCCTTCCAATCTAGTTTACAGCCCTACCAACGAGCCACGGTAACTCTTGTCCTAGAACCCTTTTCCCCCTGCAAGATAAGCTGTGCCGGCCCGTTACCAGCAGGCCTGGCGTCTTGTAAATCAGACCGTGCTCAAAGAACCCAAAGTCCTGCCGGCAGCACCAGGCTCGGAGCCAGGCATCGCTCTGCTGGCTCCTCCTGTTCACCCCCTCATCCTTCCCCGCAACTGGGGGGACAGAGGAGGACACAACTTGCGCTCCCGATCCCTTGACCAGCCGTCCCAGGGTCTTGAAATCTTTCTTCATTGCCCTGGGACTTCTTTTTGCTACCTCGTCGCTGCCTACCTGAAAGACCAAAAGCAGGTAATAATCCGAGGGCCGTACCAGGGAAGGAAGCTTCCTCTTCACATCCAAAATAATGTTTAATGTTGTATGTGACAGGATTTCTCTGGAAACTTACGGAGTTTTTTATGTAACCAAAGTGCTGTTCTGAATGCAGCGTGAGGGCCACACCGAACACCATGAAATTGCACGTCATGTTTTGTTTTCAGTAGTTATCTGTCTGTCTCTTCAAGTAGAAAACAGAGTATTTAATCTCTAGTGCAGCCTGTGATACTGGGTACCAAGAGATGCTCGCGCTGCGCGTAACCACAGGCAAACCTCTGAACAGCTGCTTGTTTCTCTCAAAGCTTGCAAACTATGAGCCTGAACAAAATTTTTCAATCAATCAGAATCACTTTGGTATCAACCAAAACTCTTCCTTCAATGCTAATCTTTTCTTCTTTCCTTTTGCAGTAATCCTTTCCTTTTATCAGCAATCTGAAGTGTATTTTTTCCTTAGACAACCCAGGTGCAGTTGGATCATCGGATGCTGGGTCTCAGTTTCATTGCAGAGGGACGTTTTGTAAGTGAGATCCAGAGTAAAAGGCAGCATAACTTTTTGCCACAAGAAGTGGTAGGCTGATTAACCCGAGCTGATTAATCCACTTTAAAAATACCGTATTTACACTGTGTGTGTCCATATACATGTTTGTGAATGTACATACTTCAAATACTTCTCTATAAGGATTTAAAACCTTACCAAAAATATGCTGTTTCATCTGAAATGGAGAAGGTTTTGTAACATTGTACACATCATTTCTTACATATGTTTTGAACCTGTTTCTGTGCTTTTCCATGTGGTGCCTGTGTAATTCAGGTCACTAAATCACGACAGTCCTGCCAGACTCTCTAGGAATATGCACACCTCAATTTCCCTGTTTCTGTAGGTACTTCTTAGAGGCAGAAAGGGGTTAAGATTTTTGTCTGGGATCAGAGCTCTGGAGAAGGCTAGTCTTCATTCGGCTGCCTGAATGAGCTACCAATAATTGAATAAGGCCATGACCTGGAGAAGACACCTTGAATGAGGCAATGGGAAACGGCATCCAATGGACGTTATCTTTTATCAATGAACTTTTCCCCCCCTTCCCTTTCCACTCCGCGGGAATCTTGAAAGGAAACCACGCAACTAAACCATGGGAAGATCCTACGTGGCAGAACCCAGAAAAGAAAAGGGTCAGATGCGTAGTGTGTCTCTCCTGCTTTTATCGGATGTGAATATATACGTCCTAAGTTTTTGTCCTGCATATCTATAGATTTTTTTTTAATCCTGATAAACAGAAAATGTTTTTGAACGTATTATTGCACAGCTGTAAAGTTGTCAGCATTTGCCTTACAAGGGTAAGTCATCGTATAACTGTACCTGAGAATCACACAAATGTGCTGTCGTTCCACGGACAAGCTTTAAGAGAGCTAAAACTGAGCAAAAGGCCACCAAGGCTTTGCTCTCCCACAGAACCCAGACAAGGACAAGTTTTCAAAGTTGCGGCAGGAACGTGCATAAATGTCCCCGTTAAAAAAAAAGGCTTTGCTATTTCAAACCACGCTGCTTCTGCGTCAGGCCCAGGGAAGAACGGGTACTCGGTATTTCGGTCCTGTGTTCTGCCTTGGGTCAGCGCAGCCCAAACGGATGCTCTCAAACGTTTCGGTTTCATTTGCAATGTGCTCACAGTTGAACTTGTTGAATTTAAACAGGCTTTATGGTAGCGGTACACGTATATGAGACCAAAGCCAGGTTCAATACATCTTTGTTTGGTTGATGTGTACTCCCAGTTGGATTTTTTTAGGCATATTTGTTGCGGTTAGGGATGGTACTGCTGGCATTTTTTTATCGTTCATCTGTTGTGGCTGCTGCCACATTTGCTGGTTTCTGGTCTTTCCTTTTCCCCTTGTGTTCCTGAAGGCAAATCCAGGCCATCCTGCCATCAGCAGAAAAATTCTGACCAAATGATACTAATGACGTGATATTATTAAGCGATACTGCTTTGTGTTTTCTCTGTATCTTTTTCTGTTATTGTTTTATTGGATACTTCTATCACTGTACTTTTGTTGTCCCCAGTTTTAGGACTATATTTTGACTCTGAGTAATTTTCCTATTTATTCTACAGAATCAGATTTTTTAAAACTGTATTGTTTATACATCCATTTCTACACAGACTTCCAAGATGAGAGAAAGAGCTGAGATCTATTCTGACCTAGTTTTGGTGATTTGGCTTTATTTATTTTTGTGTTTTCCTCCTCATTCCCACTTGACTGCGCTGCGTTTCCATTAACGTTCCATTCTAAGTGCAAGTGCTGATGAGTATATGAGTAAGATTGAGCTACAGATCCAACGATGGGGAAAGCTGAATTAGGTCTTCAGTAACACCCTCAAACACGCACATGTAGATGCCGTGAGACACATTTACTTTGGCTGTGGGCACAAAGCAGGCAAAGCCACAGAGAACTGCAAAATTGCAATGCTTCTCTTTCCCCCCCCCCCCCCTTTTATTTCTTTTTTTTTAAGCAAAGCAAAAAGTCAGGCTTTTACCAGTTTGTGGTTATCTGTCCTGTCCTGCTGAGAATTCATTTCAGTGAAAACAGCCTTTGTTTGCATTCCTAGTGTGTGTATAAATACCACTGTATAATTCTGATCCACGGACTTGCGACACTTGAGACAGGGCAAACGCTGTAGGGGGATGAGCTGGTTAGAACCTGTCAAAGTATTGCAATGACAATTAACAACTAGGTCTAGATACTCTTCTAGGTTTTAAGGAGTAATTTGCTGTATTGCACTTCAAAAATATGTGTAAGTATAAAAATATCTGTTTGCAAAAGCAAAGGCATTTAAAAAACCATTATTTTTATGCGCTTTCCAGTATTTCTAGCATGCACTATAAGATTTTTGTCTTTCTTACCAGCCATACTCAGAGATTTAATTTTATTCAAACCTTCCATGATTTAGTTCTAGAGCCACAAGAAAACACTGCAATTTTAAATTCTACAAACTTAAACGAAACCCACAGCACAATGGGTATGGATGTCCTCCGTTTGGTGGGAATCCCTAAATACTCTACCAAGGGACTTTGGGTAAGAAATAGCCGTTTCATGTGAGTCCCCATTCAGACAGACAGCGGAATACTGCTCGGACACTGCAAGTCGTTTTAAATCAGCTTAGACCTTCCTCAAAACCCTTAAATAGTAATGAAATGGAACACGCATGCCAGGCGCCTTGCTTTGCCCTACAGCAACCATCGTCACTGCTCCGCTTCTTACCATTTTCCCCCCATTGAACCAGGTTACCACGTCACTGGTGAACATATATGTAAATGTGCTGTTACTGAGGCCCCGGGAAGAAGTAGCTGGTTCAATATGAGACATTTACCCCGACAGCCCAGGTGAGCAGGTCTTCATCAGCCACAACCCACTGTAAGACTTTATGGCCAAAGTTTGGATTGGGACCAGGATTTGGTGTTGACCTCTAATAAGTACTAGTGAGGTTCAGTTTAAATTAACAAAGCGAGACTGAAAAGATTGATTTGGAGAAAATTATTTGGAAAAGTAGTTATTTATTTATGGTGTGCAGTGCTTTCAGATTAATTTCATTTCTCCATTCGGTAAAACGAACTGGATCCCAAAGTCAAAGCAATCTGCATAAATCCAGTCATGTTACTTCCTCCAGTAAAGTTACCCCAGGTTTACACCCGTGTTGATGAGATCAGAGGCTGGCCAATTAATTACAATTAATTACATCTCAAAATGGCAAACGTGCATCCTTGTCAGGTAGAGTGTACTCTGATGGCCTTTCCCCAAACACTGAATGTGGAGATTTGATCTCTTCTAATGGTGCTGAGGAAAGGGTAATTACGCTATGGTCAAAGCTAATTTGCTCTCAGCCAGATGAACTGTTGTATGTTATTGTACGCTGACATCTTGAAGTAATTACGGCACTGTTGACCTGAGACAACTCCAGTTGTATCGCTGCCTACAGCCGCAGCGTTCTACCTTTGGCTGGCAGACAGCGGCTGTAACGAGGCAACGACAGGGACAAAGAGCACCACATGGGGCTCCTTTGAGATACACAAAGCCCAGTGAAAGGAAACAAGAAAATTTTAACATCATCATTACAGTCACACATTTTTACAGCCATAAAAGATCCCATACCCCCCGTACACAAAATGCCCTAAATAGGTTATTTGCTTATATACTGTATATCTGTTTTCCTTCTGTAAATGGCAGCGTGCATTAAGGAGAAAGAGGTCAGGCAGAACTGAAGGTGACGGACTGGTCTTCCTCTGACACGCGCTCACAGGCCAAAGGCTGTGGATGAGAAAAAAAGCCTAGGTTCCTAGTTAATGTTAAAGACACTCCTCGTTGTCTGAAAACTGTGCACATAATCAGGCTGAAAGAAGAGCACTTCATCCAGCAAATCACTATAAACTGAGCTTCATTAAACAGAGATATTAGTTAATTTAAAGGAAGACGTTATTTTTCATTGATATATTTTAATGGTGTCTATGTCTGGTTGTCCTTTCTATGCTAAGAAACATAAACGTGCGCAGAGTGCTTCCTGGTTAGTGCATCCCTGCTAGGACAGAGAAATAGATTACTGTCACTCACAGAGAGTAATGCTTTATTCTCTCAGAGAAAAAAAAGCAGGATATAGAACACAAAATTTACTGTAGTGAAGAGCTGGTAGAAAACGGACCTTTACTGTTACACGAAAAATTTTCCTACTGTTCTGTAGCATGGGCAACAGAACTGTTCGCTTGTTCAAAGCAGGCAACAGGATTTTACCTGTGTGACGCTCTGCAACTTATGTGATAAATGTAAAGAGACAGTGGAAATTATTCTATGATTGTAAATCCGTTAATCTCCATTGCAGTTCCTTTTCCACAATGAGCCTTTGTCAGGAACAGTAAGAAAAGGGAGATTACAGTTGGCATGGGTCAGAAAAACTACATCTGAAGAAACAGGTTAGGCCCAGCACTCAGTGCTGCTCTTGGCTCCGAACTGATCATATCATTTCTTAGAAATCTTGTTTTCAGTTTTGCACAGCTCATCCGGTTGTGGCTGAATATTAGATGGAGAAATAACCCACGCGTCCTAAAAGCCTGTGTTTTGAGAATACCATCTCTTTATCAGAGGTTCTAAAATGGTGTTTTAAAAGTTAAACTATGATCAAATCTAGAATGGACTGTTCTCTAACTCTGGATACCTGCTGAAATGTTAGTTTTTTGGCTGAGCATTCAGATGCGAGACCAGTAAGGTTTCTAATAATTGCCCAGCCTTATGTTTCAGTTCTGGACTCTGCTTATATTTTGCGGGGTGGGGGGGCGTGTGTACTCCGAAAGCACTTTCTGGTTGTATTTTTTCCTGTTTTAGTACTTGTGTTACCCCCCACAAACACGGAAGCCCTGGTGGTGAATGAAACAAGGGCCATCACTCTGCGCATAAAAGTCCAGCGTTATCAACCGCTGAGAAAAACACCGTCTCTGTGTCTGAAAGACAGAGCGACAGAGGGCAGAAGCCACGCCAGCTGCTTTGTGGCAAGGTTTTCGACAGTGATACTTTGCATATCTTGCCACTTAATTCCCAAGAACTGGATGTCTTGTGCATGTCCCTTGACCTTACCTCTTTTTACAGCAAAACCCGCTTTCGGAAGAATCTTGATTATTTTCTTACCTTTCTTGAAAACTCCTTCTGCTGTATTACCCCGCAGAGTGATGTCATCGATGTACTGCAGGTGTTCTGGAGCTCCACCCTTCTCCAGTGCAGTCTGGGTCAGCCCGTGGCAAACAGCAGGGCTGTTTCCACCCCTGGGGCAGTCAATTCCAGGTGTACTGGACGCCCCTCCAGGTGAAAGCAAGCTGTGGCCGGCACTCTGCTGCTAAAGGAAGAGAGAAAAATGCCTGAGCAATGTCGCTTGTAGCACACCACTGGGCTGCCTTGGACTCCCGTTCATACTGCAGTTCCAGCATGTCCGGCACAGCAGCGCCCAGGGGTGGTGCGACTCCATTCAGGCCACGATAGCCCGCTGTCAGCCGCCAGCCTCCGTCAGACTTTCGCACTGGCCATGCGGGGCTGTGAAAGGGTGAGCGAGTCTTGCTGAGCACTCCTCGGGTCTCCAGCCGACAAACCGTGTTCTGGATGGGAATCAGGGAGTCTCGGGTGGTGCAATACTCTCGTCGATGCACCGTGACAGCAGCAATTGGCACCTGCTGTTCTTTAACCTTCAGCAGCCCCACCACAGAGGGGTCAGCTGAAAGGCCAGGTAAGGCGGACAGCTGTGTGATGTCCTCAGTCTCTACAGCTGCTGCACCAAAAGCCCATCGATACCCTTTCAGGTCTTTGAAATGCCCTCTCTTGAGGCAGTCTATGCCGAGGATGCACGGAGCAACTGGGCCAGTCACAACTGGAGTTGATTTCGTAGGAGGGCGTTTTTTCCTAATGACTGCAACCTCTGTGTGTTCAGGGGAAGAGTGGGATTCTCTCCTCTTCTTAAGACAGTTTTCCAAGCACTTCATGAAGAAGTTTATCAGCTTTCTCATTCTGCCCAGTTATTGTCTTAGTCATTTTCTCCACTGTCTCAGCCACGGTCTGAGTTTGCTCAACTATGGTCTGAGTTTGCTCAGCCATTTTCTCCACGGCTGCTACATGAAGGGGACGGGAGAGACCGTCTTCATACTGTCGCACCTTGTTCGCCACCTCGCTTACAGCCGGTGTATCAGTATCAGGTCCTCCCCAGACCATTGGTGACAATGTGTGGGCATAATCTGATGGCACACTCTGCACAAACTTTCTCAACAGAGATCGCTTGCACGGCATTTCATCAGGGTCTGTAATCACTTGCCAGTTGCTATAAATCACCTCTCGCACAGCCAGTTCTCTCAGGTGCTTAATACCTTTTTCCATGCCGGTCCATTTGCTCGGACGGCATTCCATGTCACCCTTAAAGGGGTGCCAGCCCTTCACAGCTGCCGGCAGTCGCCTCCAGAGACTGAGGACGTCTGCCTTTCGCCCAGTCGCTTTATCAGTCCCTCCATCTTTGGACAGGTTTCCCAACTGCCCGGCTTCTCTGCCATCTAAATCCATGGTATCAGCTCCCTTGTCCCAGCATCGGAGCAACCAGGAGACAAGTGTCTCCCCTTCACGACGACTGAAGTCCTTTCTTGTATTTTGCAACTCCTTCATAGAAAAGGATTTAATTATTATCTCTGCGTCTGCGTCCTCATCCCGTGTTAACGCTGGCCGGGAAGGCCCCGCTCCCGGATCTCCCCAGAGGAGCCCTCTCCCTCGCTGTCTGCCTGGGGCCGCTCTCTGTCGCCACAGGCGAGGGAACGGGCTCACGTGTTCTGTTTCCTGGCCACCGGCGCAACTGGTGCCGGTCCTGCCGGAGTTGGGGCAGCGGCAGCGCTCCTCGTCGGGGCAGCCGGAGCCGTGACCGCGCTCCCTGTCGGGGCTGGAGCGGCCGGTGCCGCTGCGGGCGGGGGGGGGGCGGGCGGCGGCGTGACTCTGACCGCGGGCTGCGGAGGGACCGGGGCCGGGCCGGGCCGGGGCCGGGGCCGGGGCTTTTGCCAGGGCCTGTGGGGGGGCAGCCGCTGGCGCCGGTGTCGCTATGGCCGGAGCCGTGGCCTTCGCTGGTACGGGCGGAGGGGTGACTCTCGCCGGCGCCCGCGGGGGGGCAGCGGGTGCGGGCCTGGCCGATGCCGGGGCCCGCGGGGGGGGGGCAGCGGGTGCGGGCCTGGCCGATGCCGGGGCCCGCGGGGGGGCAGCCGGCGCCGCTCGGGCTGGTGTCGGGGCCGGGGCCGGGGCCGGTGTCTGTGCTGTGCCTCGGGCAGCGATCGGAGCTGTTCGAGTTCCTGCTGTGGCTCTCAGTGGGGGGTGTCTGAGTTCCCACCCCAGCTCTCGGGGGGGGTGTCTGAGTTTCTGCTGTGGCTTTTAGCGGCGGGATGGTCTGAATTCCTGCCCTCTTTGACTCTGGCCGTGGGGCCTGAGTATCAATATCAGATGTCACATAAGACGCACGCCTGCGCTGGTATTTAACAACAAACCACCCCTGCAACGCGTTCGGGAAACCCAACAACAGAATCACGGACGAATGAAAGTAACATTCACTCTCCAAACAGCCTGAAGGTTTCTCATCCCCTAATTCTGTTACTGTCACTTTGGCATCATCCAAGGGCAAAGTAAACTTTCCCCAGGTAAGACGAGTGTAATTAGTAAAAGACTCCGTCACATGATGCCCAAGATACGCAGGTAGAACCGTTAGCCAAGCAATTATTTTGTAAATCTGAAGGCAAATCCACACCGACAGAGCACGCTTAGACCACCGCATCCAAACACAAAGAATAAATAAACCATTCCATATGTTTGACCAGTTAATCCCCGTTGCATCTATTAACTTCGTACAGAACTCTCTAAGGACACGACACAAGATTTCATGTAAGAACGACACGATGTGAACTGTCTCTTCTCCCTGAACAAGTTGGAATTCAAGCTGTTCAGGCGATCTGTCAGAGCTCCGCTCATGCCCCACGTTGGGCGCCAATAAATCTGTCGTGGTTTTGGCCAAATTGGCCAATGGGCAGTGACAGATGCTCCCCCCCAGCCTCTCCTGCATGGAGAGGAGGAGGAGAGGTAAAGAGAGATTTACGAGTTCAGAAGAAACTACACTCCTTTAATGGAATATTAATAATAAAATAAAAAGGAAAATAATGAAATAGATACAGTATGTACAAAACCGCATCAGGCTCCCAGGATGACGTCACCGGCAGGCACTGGGGAAGTCCCAGGCTGGACTCAGCGACAGGCGGGAACCGGGTTCCAGAGCTGGGGTCAGGAACACACGGATCGGGATCAAAGGCGGGTGAACAGACAGGGTCCTCCTGGGACATGGGCCATTGAAGGAAGAGGCTGACCCTTTGATCCCTCAGCTTTTACACTGAGCACGGGGCGGATGGGATGGGATACCCCTGTTGGTCAGTTTGGGGTCACCTGAGCCTCCCTTCCCACAGGGTACAGCGGTACGGAGCTGTGAGGAGCAGCTCAGGTCTCCAAGGCTTCGGCGGTGCAGGTGTTAAAAGAGACTCTAGCCCAAGCCAAAATAAGCCTTCTGGAAACCCAAGGGGCTGGGAAGTTTGGCGTGGTAACAGCCGAGAGGTCTGCAGAAGGCAGCGAAAGCCCAGTAAATCCCAGTAAAGCTGTTAATGCTTAAACCTCACCGGATTTCCTTGGTGCCGCGCTTCCCTGCAGAACAAGAGCAGATCTCCTCTCGCCCACCCCTGGGGCAAGCCTCGACGTTTTCCTGATCACGCTGCCATTTTCTGTATTGGTTGTCAGAACAACGTTCCTGTCGGTGACAGGGAGCAGGATGACACGGTCATCTTGTTGTTTTCCTTGAAATGGGGAAATTTTGCAAGTGGTAAAATCTGACTGAAGGTCCAACCCGGTGGCTGGAGATGAGGAAAGGACGATGCCTGCTTGGCCGAGCGTGGGTGCCTTTTCCTGCTCTGGCATGTGTCGGGAGGGGAAGGTTGGGCTGCAGCTTCCCTCCTCCTCCCCTCCAGGTTTTGTGGTCCAGCAGCGCTGCTGGGGTTTGGTGCAAGGACACCCCGGGGCAGTGTGTGCTCTGCTGCCACGGGATCCTGGGAAGCGGGGGCAGCTCTGCAGGCGATCCCCATTTCTCCAGGGTCCGTCCTTTCCCCTTTGCCCTCTGTCTCCCCAAAGGGAGGGTGTGCACAGAGGGTGAACAAACACGGCTTCTGTTGGGGGAAAGCCCAAAGAAGGGGGAAACTTGTTGTAAAGCAAGAGTGGGGCCAGGGCGTGCTGAGGGATGAGCTGTCCTGCAGGCAGGGGCAGAGGCCGGGAATGACGCTGTCGGCCCGGCACGTTCAGGGTGCTTCCCTGCAGGAAGGAGACCACAGGACTGGGCTGTTGGTTCCAGCTTTATTCACCTGCAGCCATTTACCCCAAGAGACCTTCACCCCCCCCATCCCCTCAGAGCCCGCAGCACAGTGTTCGTAGGGACCATCCTGACATCGGCTGCTTCCGTGGTGTTCCCAGGATCAGCAAGGTCTGAGCTGCCAGGGACCGGACTGAGGGTTCAGCGTCGTTCACCAGGGGCTGGAGGGCTGTGACGGAAAGAGAGCAGTGGTGAAACCCAGCCATGTGCAGAGACCCTCCCATGCCAGCCCCATCCGTCTCTTTCTCTGGCCAGGAGGAGCAGGTGAGACCCAAGGGGTCAGCTGGAAGCTGCTGCTCAGGAATGCCCCAAAGGCCCCTGACACATTCCTCTGCCCGGAAGCCCTTCCCTGGAGCAGGGCAAGGCATGGCAGCCCCCTGCCCCACCAGCCCCGGCCAGCACACCTCCTCCCCCGCTCACCGTCGCGGATACCCTGCAGCTTCTTCTCCTTTAGGTCCCTCAGGTGCCGCGCAGCGAGCCCTAGGCACAGAGCTCCCGTCAGACCTCCCGCTCCCCAGCGCGCCCCGGCAGCACAGCCCCCGGCCCTGCCAGCTCGGCCGCATGCCCTCCTGCCCCTTGGCAGGGCTGGTCCCAGGGAAGGACAGTCCGCGAGGGCAGTGGGACTGAGCAAGGCGGCCACCAAGCCCACCTGCGTGGGCAGGGGTAAGAGAGGAAGGCACAGAGCCCTCGGCTGCCCAGGCGCCGCGCGGGGCAGCCGGGGCTCTGGCAGCCACAGGGCTGATCCTTGCTGCCAGTCCAGCGGCAGGGACGGGGACCAGGCTCCGGACGAGGGACTGCAGGGGCGGTGGCTCACCGATGAACCTGATGGCCTCCTCTCTCAAGGTGGCCTGAGCATCCTTCAGGTATGGCATGCTGTGCTGCAGGTATTCTTCAACCCTCCTCCTGTCCTGCACCAGCTGCAGAGAGCACAAGGTCACGGGGCTGGCACAGACCATTCCCGCTCAGCCAGACCAGTCCCTTTGCCCATCACCCCACTTCCTCCCCAAGGCCATTCCCGTCTCCCAGCCAGGAGCCCTGTGGGGCTGAGGTTCAGAGAGAGCCACAGGCAGAGGGGGCCCAGAGGTGCTGAGACCCCTCCGTCCTGCTGCCAGGGCCCAGGTGGGTCAGGGTCTGCTGCAGCAGCCAGGGGTGGGAGGGGAGAGGGGCCTGGAGAAGAGCCCTTGGGGGCTCTGTGCTTGAGGGAAGGGAAGAGGGAAGGGAAGAGGGAAGGGAAGAGGGAAGGGAAGAGGGAAGGGAAGAGGGAAGGGAAGAGGGAAGGGAAGAGGGAAGGGAAGGCGGATGCAGCCCCAGGCTGCGGGCTCCAGGCTGGAGCAGGGATGAAAAGCAACAGCAGCACAGTCCACACTCCAGGCATATGGGGCATCCCTTGTCCAGCCTGGGCCCCGGGGGTTGTCCTCACCGAGGCCTCTCCAATTCTCCATGCCTGTTTGGTCTGGACCAGTTGCTTGAGCTTTTTCCAATTCAGGAAGTTGGCACAGGTGAGGAGGGTTTCCTCAGAGGCCTGCAAAGCAGCAGAAGCTGGGAGTTGGCTCCGAGAAGGAGACCTCTCAGCCCCCTCCTATGGCAAGGCTGCGAGCTGTTCCCAGCTTGTTATGGGAAAAGGCGGCTGGGGACAGTCTCCAGTCTCAGCTGGGTTTAATGCCCAAAGCACAGGCACGGGGCATCCACGCTCTCAGGGATCGCACCCCGCCAGCCAGCAGAACAGCGATCCGCAAGAGGCGCTGAGCTGCTGCTGGGGCTGGGGGCAGAGGGACGGGTGAAGGAGGTGTGGGCCCATGGCTGGCGGTGGTGAGAGCAGCAGTCGCAGGGACACCAGGGCAGGGGGGAGCCAGCAGCACCTCCCATGGGAATCCCCCCGCAGAACGCTTGGCTCCCCAGCTCCTTTACGCTGAAGCTCCGGGCAGGCAGAGCATTAATCCTGGGATGTGTGACCAGGATTCCTCCGACTGCATCTCCCTTCCCACTGCTCTCCCCACCCTGGGCTGGGGAACAAGCCGGCTCTCCACTCCTTGCACAGGGGGCCCAGCACTAGGGGGGTCGGGTCACCCAGAGGCATCGAGCTGCCAAGGAGAAGCCGCGCTGGGCTGCAGAGCCCAGAGGCCGTCCCACAGGAGCCCAGGGGCGTGAGGAGGGGAGCGGCTGGGCTGAAGGGCAGCTGTTCCTGCAGAGGGCCCATCCGCGGGGCTCCCACAGCAGCCGTACATCGTCAGCTGCTGGCCTGCTTCCTCTCCATATGACGCGTCAGGTTCCTGAGGACAAGCAGGGCCTGGATCTTCAAGTCTGCATCACAGTTTCTCAGGGTGCTCCGCGTGTCTACCATCAGGAACCGCATTTCTCTTGCCTGTGTGAAGCATGGGACTTCTTTTATGGCGAAGCAGTGGAAAATGGCCCCAGCCAAAATGCAGCGTTCACTGAGCACCAGCCTCCCGGCAGGCGCTACGGGAATGGCTGCAGCAGCCTCCTGTCTGGCAGCGGCCACGTGCGCACTGATGGGGACAAGGGAGAACGGGGGCAGGGAAGGGAGGGCAGGAGAGCAAAGGCTCTGTGTCCCCTGACCAGCCACCCCCTTTTCTGACACCCACTTCCTTACTCTCAGCCAGGCCCAAGCCACCGCGTTACCCACAGCCCCAGGCTGCCCACATGGCTTCACTTGACTCTGCCTTGCTCACCATCTCAGCTTCTTCCGACAGTGTGTCCATGCCTCTGAGTGCCAGCACTTGGATCACGCGGTACGCACACCACAAAAGAGACTGGAGGCGGAATGTGTCTCTCTGTTCCTTTTGAAGGTCATCGCAGGCCAGCAGCTGAAACGACGAGGGCAGTGAGAGGCTGCCAGAGCCTGCGGGACTCCCCGCGCTGCGCAGGGCACGGGGCCTGACACAGCCCGTCCCGCGGCCAGCCCTGCCTCCGGACGTGCGGGTGGTTGTGGGCGCTACCCCCAGCAGCAACGGGTCGGGGCCAGAGGTTCCTGACAACGGACCCCCGCTGTCCCAGCTCCGGCGACTGTCGTCCCACCCTGCAGCCATGTGTGCAACCCAACCTTGTGCTGGGTTCAGAAGCATCTCAGAGAGGCACTGTGTGCCACCAGGCCTACCTCAACGTAGAAAATCATGGCAATTTTTGTCCTGAATTCTCCCGCACGGGGTTGAAGAATCTTGCGCAGGTACCGCAAGATCCGGGATCGATGATCAACTGGGCCCTTCCTCACCTCTCTGGCAGGGGGAAGAAAAGCACTGCTGGGACTGAGCAGGGCAGGCAAAGCCTTGCTGGGATTGCACTGCCCAGCCTAATCACGATACCCCAGGCCAGAACATGCGTTTGCACTCAGCCACAGCTTCTACACAACTCATTCACAGCGACCTGGTCTTTCCCCAGGCAAAGAGGGCCCCTTTCCACTCTGGCTGTGCCATCACGAGCGCTGCGGCTGCAGCCTTGTGCCCTGGGGCGCTGGGGACCCTCTCTCAGCCACGAGGGATGGGGTTGCAGAGGCACTGCTGGCTGAAAGGGGCTCTCACCTGGCCAGCACGCAGATTCCTTTGAGGTGGGTCTCAGTTCCGAGAAGCATGTCCCAGCTGCCCTCCCCCTGGATCCTGATGACATGCTCTTCGTAGCCAGCAGCACAGAGCAGAACTTTAATGGCCTCCACTGCAAACCCGTGTGCAGAGCAAAGCCCAGTCACACACAGAGCACGCGCCCGAGCGTAGGAATGGCAGGGGAAGGAGGACGGAGCACTTGAAAGGGCTGGGTTACTTGGCCTGATGCCGTCTGCCGGATTTCCAGAAAGCCTCCATTTGGGGCCTTGGGAACTCTGCAGCATATGCGATCTGGAAGACCAGGGCCATGAGGAGCTTGGGGAAGAGTGCTTCCAGTGTCTCCTGGCAGACGGGGTGCTGGGCGAGCTTGCACAGGACCTTGGTTGCCTGTGGAAAACACACAGCGACAGGTCTGACTGCAAAGACACTGCTGTTGCACTGCCAAAGCCCTCGGGTTGCCCGTGGGTTGCGCTGGGGGTTGTTACTGGGGAAGCTGGGATCTGCTCTGGAAATGCCAGACCTGCAAGAGATTCCGCCGTTCGGAAGGCTGAAGGATGAAATGTTGAATAGCAAATCCTTCAGCAGGTTGTCCAGAATGCTCTGGTCCTGCAAGGAAAAGAGAAGGTCACGGGGCAACTTGATGGATCCCTCTTACCCACAAGACACTGGTGTCTTTTTCTTGTTGGTTTTTCCCCCAGCTTTGCGCACAGGACAGCCCTTCAGGAGCATGGGAGGAGCTGGAGGGAGAGGCAGGCACAAGACAGACTGCAGTCCCTGAGGTTTTCTGGGCTCCCCAGTTCCAGAAGGACAGGGAACTGCTGGAGATGGGACAGCAAAGGTCTACCAAGATGATTAGGGGATGGAACATCTCTCTTGTGAAGAAAGGCTGAGGGATTTGGGGATATTTAGTCTGGAAAAAAGACGCCTGAGGGGGGACCTTATCAATGCTTCTAAATACTTAAAGGGTGGGTGTCAGGAGGATGGGGCCAGGCTCTTCTCAGTGGTGCCCGGGGACAGGACAAGGGGTAACTTGAAGATAGGAAGTTCCATCTCAGCATGAGGAGGAACTTCTTTCCTGTGAGGGTGGCAGAGCCCTGGCACAGGCTGCCCAGAGAGGGGGGGGAGTCTCTGTCTCTGGAGACATTCCAAACCCGCCTGGACGCGTCCCTGTGCCACCTGCTCTGGGTGACCCTGCTCTGGCAGGGGGTGGGACGGGATGATCTCCAGAGGTCCCTGCCAACCCCTACCATTCTGTGTGTGATTCTGTGTACCTCTCCTGAGTCTTTGAGAGAGTCATTGCTGCTCACCTGGATGTCCTTCTCCTTGCTTGGTGGCACATGCAGAAGGCTGCAGGAATCCGACTTGGGATCTAATAAAGCAAGGGGGGAGGGCGAGCTGAGGGAGACAGAACAGCGATAGCCTGCATCCAGCCGCACACCAGCTCCCCAGGACAAAGCCAGCCCTGGGCGGGTGGATGGAAAGAGGGGATGGACACGGTGTTTCCCCCACGCCAGTCAGGCCTGGGATGTGCCCAGCAGCCCACGGCCATCCAGGAGCACGGCCGGGCACCAAAACACCCCTCACTCACCACTCTGCAGCGGCTGGACCATGCACACCTCGTCAGGGGTCGGTGGAGGGCTGTCTTCTTCTTCCTCTCCCACCCAGGCCAGCCGGGGCTGGCTGGGGGGTCTCTGCTCAGTCCTGGGGAAGGAGGAGAGGCCGTGTGGGGTGGGCATGGGGGGAGGCCATGCTGCCTGGGCCCAACTCGGCGCTGCCTGCCGGGAGGGCCAGTGGGGCCAGCGGGGCTGTGAGGGAGCAGAGAGACGTGTGGGACAGGCTTTTCAAGGAGCAGCAAATCTCCTGGGGACAGAGATTTGTGGGCAGCCAGTGAATATTCACGGCCCCATGGGGGGCTGGGCAGAGGCTCCCGCTGGAGAAATCCCAAAGGGCTTTCGTGATCCGGCACGTTTCCCCCCAGGGCACCCATCCAGCCCCTGCCTCTTACCCATGCTGGGGACTGTGCGACCTCCGGGAATTGCCTTGCTCCCTTCGGGACACCAGGGGTGGCGGGGAAAGACGTGTCATCGCTCAGGGCTCCTGGCCAGCCCTGTGCTCCTGCCCTTTCCCGTTGCCATCCTCCTGGACACTGAAGGGCCGGGGCCCACCAGCGCCAGGCAGCACCTGGCGTGTCACGGAGGAGGTCACGAAGGGCCCCATTGTCACCTGCCACCCGGGCTGGCTGTGTCCAGGCAGGCACTGGCACATCCACACTGTGGCATACAGTGGGCACAGGCACCCGTGGTGCTGCAGGCACGAGCTTCTCGGCTGGAATATCTTGGAATAGGAATCCTTGATTTGGGAGGAGATGGCACAAAGGAGGGCACGCAGTCCCCACAGCCCATTCCCTGGGGCAGCAGCTCTTGGTTCCGCAGCCATTTACACCAGCCTCAAGCTCTCCCCTCCTGACAGGGTCATCTTATGGACAAGATACCGTCCGTAGAAGGGGCCTCTTGGGGCACAGGAATTCTTCAGCCACGTTCACCCAACCAAGCATTCATGGAATCATAGAATCGTCGAGGTTGGAAGGGACCTTTCAGATCATCAAGTCCAACTGTTGTCCCGAAGCGGGGTCATTTACCCAGTGTGCAGACGCCAATATACACACAGAGTAGAAATATTATCTATTTGTTTCATTTCTGCAGAGATGTGTGCTAGGTGGTAATTCACAAAGCTAGCACACTGGCCTAAAAACTCTTCGGAATATTTATATGGTCCAAATACAGAAATACAAAATGATATTTATTGGATAGTACCTTATCTCTGTTGCTTAGTACAGTCTCTTGCTTTCATTTAATTGGGTCCTTTAATTGATGTGCACATACTCCAGCACGGTGGGGGGGTGGGTGTAAATCCAATTCAATCTCCAACTGAGTTGGTGGTCGTGATCTCCCACTGCTGCCTTTACCTTTCCCCCAGTTACTGCTAATTTTTGTTGACTTCATGCCTTATCCAGCAGCTTTCTGGTTTTCAGCTGGTTTCGGCGGCTCCTGTGGTGGGATGTTCCTTATTATCAGCCTCCTGTTCTTCTTCAAGGGTATATTAATTAGCAAGGCATTTATTGTTTATACCAAGTGTCTGGTTTCACAGGGCCTTGTGACCGTTTTACAGCGGTTTATTCTTACTTAATGAGAGATTCTACCTTCTAAATCGCATTTTACCTTTTCAAAAGCACATTCTACCTTCTTAAAGTACATCACAACCGTGAGCCTGGCACTGCCAAAGTCGCCACTAAACCATGTCCCTCAGCACCACGTCTACCTGTCTCTTAAACACCTCCAGGCATGGCGATTCCACCACTTCCCTGGGCAGCCCGTTCCGATCCTTGACAACCCTTTTGGGAATTAATTTTTTTCCCCTAATGTCCATCCCAAACCTACCCTGGCGCTGTCACTTTACATCCTGACCCCTGGCTGCAAGGAGAGGAGGAGCAAACACCCCAGTGCGAGGGTGCGCTGCAGATTTCACAAGAAACTTCTTCAGAACTTCTCCACAACTTCAGTGCTTCTCCAGAACCTCCTCCACCCATAGTTGAGACAGAAAAGTTGTAGCTTTGTCTCTTAGAATCATAGAATGTATTGGGTTGGAAGGGACCTTTAAAGGCCATCGAGTCCAACGCCCCTGCAGTGAGCAGGGACATCTTCAACTAGATCAGGTCGCTCAGAGCCTCATCCAGCCTGGCCTTGGATGTCTCCAGGGATGGGGCCTCCACCCCCTCTCTGGGCAACCTGGGCCAGTGTCTCACCACCCTCAGCATAACCAACTTATTCCCAATGGCTAATCCAAACGTGCCCTGCTCTAGTTTAAACCATCGCCCCTCGTCCTGTGGCTACACGCCCTCGCAAACAGCCCCCCCAGCTCTCCTGGAGCCCCTTCAGCGACTGGAAAGGGCTGGAAGGTCTCCCCCGAGCCTTCTCTTCTCCAGGCTGAACCCCCCCAGCTCTCTCAGCCTGTCCTCACAGCAGAGGGGCTCCAGCCCTCGGATCATCCTCGTGGCCTCCTCTGGCCTCACTCCAACCGCTCCATGTCCTTCTTGTGCTGAGGGCTCCAGAGCTGGACGCAGGACTCCAGGTGGGGTCTCACCAGTGTGGAGCAGAGGGGCAGAATCCCCTCTCTGGATCTGCTGGCCACGCTGCTTCTGATGCAGCCCAGGATGGCGTTTGCCCTCTGGGCTGCAAGCTCATGTTGTCGGCTCATGTCCAGCTTTTCACCCACCAGCACCCCCAAGTCCTTTTCCGCGGGGCTGCTCTCTATCACCTCATCCCCCAGCCTGTATTGATAACGAGGGTTGTATATAGGGAGAAAGGACGAGAGAGGAAACAGGACACAGAGAGAAAGAAGAGAGAAAAGAAAAACAGAAGGACAGCAAGAGATAAAAAGGGAGAGGGATCTGGACAGAGAGAGAGAAAGAAGCAGCAGGGAATGATGAAGAGAGGCACAAAAAGGGTAAGGGAGCAAGAGAGAGAAAGGAAAATAATGGCTGGAGGCATGAGACAGATTGGAGAAAAAAAGCCTAGGGTTGGCAGCAAGACAAAAAGGGGTGAAAAAGAACCACAGCAGGGACAGGGGCAGGGAGCAGGACAGGGCGACAAACAAAAATCATGACATAGAGAAGAGAAAACCAGGGGCGGTGAGCAGCACAGAGGGATGGAGAAGGAGAGAGAGGTATCAGGAGCCCTGCAGAGAGATGGAGGAGGGCTGAGAGAACGGTCAGGGAGCAGCAGAGAGAGAAGATGGACAGGGAGAAGGACAGGGACAGTGGGATACAGAATGAAAAAACACAGCAGCAAAGAGGACAGTGCAATGGAGAGAAAGAAAGAAAAGTAGAAGGAAGGAGGGAGAGGGGAAGACAAGGACAGGGAGCAGGACACACCGGCAGAAAGAGACCAAAGACAGGGAAGAGGCCAGAGAGACTATGGGAAGAAGGAGAGGGGTGCAGATCAAGACAAAGAGATGGAGAAGGAAAAAACCATGATGGCCTGCAGGACAGAGAGAGACAGAAAAAAAGGAGGCCCAGGGAGTGGGAAAGAAGGGTGACGAGGAAAGTAAAGGGAGAGGCAGGATGACAGAGAGAGAGAGGGTCTTGGAGAAAAGAGAAAGGGCAGACAGGGAGCAGAGCACAACAACAGAGAGGAAGGGAGGTGCAGGAAAGCAGAAAACATGACCCAGAGGGAAGGGGGAAGGGCTGGGAGGAACAGGGAGGCAGACGAGGGCTGACAGGAGCCCAAGGGCCCGGGACTCACCACAGCTCCCGCGCTCTGCACGGCCAGGAAATGTTCCAGCTCAGGCACTTCTGTCCCCGGCTGGCCGGCCTTTCCCCCCTTCCTCTCCTGGAGCTCCAGCCGCCTGCCTGTCCTCGCCTCACGGGCGACCCCGGCCCTCCCCTCAGCCAGGCCGCGGCGGGAGCAGAGGCTGCAGCTCCCGACACAAGATGGCCGCCGGGAGCCCCGTGCCGGGACTACAGCTCCCAGCGTGCCTCGGGCCACCCCCTCCTGCCCTCTGCCCCCCGCGGGAACATGGCCGCCTCCCCAGGGCTGCCCCAGCCCAAGGCCAGGCCGCGGACCCCCGCTGGGGCTGGGAGGAAGAGGGCAGAGAGGGAGAGAAGGTTGGGAGAGGGCGGCGGGTTGGGGGGAGAGGGGCAGGAAGAGCCAGAGGGCCGGGAGAGAGCCAGAGGGCCGGGGAGAGCAGGGGGGAGCTGGGCAGGGAGTGGAGGGAGGAGAAATGCTGGTGAGGAGTGGGCAAGAGATGGAGGGGAGGGGACAGCGGGGGCAGGAGGCAAAGCAGCCATGAGCAGTGGGAGAGAGGGACAGAGGGAGCAGGAGAAGGGCAGGAAGGGGACCGAGGGCCGGGGAGACACAGGCCGGGCGAGGCAGGGGGACGGGGCTCAGCGAGACAGAAAAGGCAGCGGGAGAGTGGAGGGACAGAGGGATGGGCCAGGGAGCAGGAGAGAGGGGAAAGGGAGGGGAGAGGGAAAGGGAGAGGCCGGGACAGAGGAGAGGGGACCGAGCGAGGGAAGGATGGGAAACACTGCCGAGAGGCAGGGGGACGGGGCTCAGCGAGACAGAAAAGGCAGCGGGAGAGTGGAGGGACAGAGGGATGGGCCAGGGAGCAGGAGAGAGGGAGAGAGGGGAAAGGGAGGGGAGAGGGAAAGGGAGAGGCCGGGACAGAGGAGAGGGGACCGAGCGAGGGAAGGATGGGAAACACTGCCGAGAGCCTGAGGAACAGAGGGGTGTGGGTGAGGATGAGGAGGCGGAGAAGGACAGAACGGCGATGGACTCCGGGACGGAGAGGGAGGAAGAGCAACAGGGGACGGGGAGCAGGATGGAGGCCCAGGGAGAGAGAGAAGGCCCAGCCAGCTGAGAGACAGGCGGGAAAGAGGGGACCGGCTGCAGGACCGCCAGGAAAATGAGGCCAGGAAGCTGGACACAGCGATAGAGAAGGACAGGGAGTGGGAGAGAGGGGTGTAGAGAGAGAAAAAAAGAGCAATGGGATAGAGGACAGAGAGGGAGGACTTAGAAAATAGAGACAGGGAGCCAGAGATAGTAAATATACACAAATATAGCAACAGTCTACATGGCAGAGAGGGAGAGATTAGAACATTAAGATTGCGGAGCCGGACACAGAGAGATGGAGAAAGAAAAGAATTGTGATGGGCTAAAGGCAGAGTGGGAGGAATGAAAAACAGGAGCAGGGAGGCAGAGAGTGAACAACGGGGAAAGTCCAAAACTAACAATTTTGGGGAACTGCCCCCATTTCTTGAGCACTTCCCAGGAACGGCATTACTGGGAGCCTCAAGGAATGTGCTGCCTGCAAAAGCCCTGCCTTGGGCCAAATCTCACACCTTGATAACCAGGCTGGACATTCAAAGCCAAAACCCATCCAACAGCCGCACAAACCACCGCTGGCTCCCCCTGCACACACTCCACCACCTGCAGGTACAGGCAGCGCCCTGGTTCCTGAGTGTTCCGCAGGAGCGGCACCAGCAGGTAGCTCAAAAAACCTTACTGCCTGCAAAAACGTGAGCACAGCTGAAACGTGGGCAATTTTTCCTCTTTTTAGGCCTGCTGGTTAAAGACTCGTCTGCTGAGACATGGCTCAGGACCACAGCAGGGCCAGCAGCGCTGCTTTCTGCATCCCGCAGCGGCGCTGGGCAGAGGGACGGGTTGCCAGATCCCGGGACGAGGTACGTGTGTGGGGTGTCAGGGTCACTCTCGCCTGGTTTTTCCCAGCAGAGCCCCAGCCGGTGCCAGCCCTGAGTTGCAGCCCCGGGGCCGAGGCTCGAGGCGCCGGGCATTTCTGCAGGTGCTGCACCCTGCCCTTGGCTGCCCTGGGCTTCCCCCCGTTGTCTGCAGCTCTGCTTTCTGCCAGCTCTGGGGACAGCACAGAATGGCTCTCCTGCTCCCCAAAGCTGTCCTGACCCACGTCTGCAGCTCGTGTGGTGTCCGCATCACACAGCGGTTTGGGGGTGGCAGCTCTCTCTTGGCACCCTGGGAATGGGGACCAAGCAAACCCCACCTCTCCCTTTCGATCTTTGTCCCCAGGGATGTTCCCAGGGAGACCAAGCAGAGATGTACCGGGTGCTGGAGAGCGTTCTGCAGAGGTGACAGCCGATGGCAGAGCAACGCTGAGACTCGCCTGAGAGCAAAGGTGCCCGGTGGACACAGAGGAGCCCAGGTGAGCTGATTCTTTTGGAGGCCACCAGAGCAGCCTTCCTCTGCCCCTGGTTTTGGTGAGATACGGAGCAGTGCTGAGCTGTTTCTCAGGCATCTAGGCCTCAGGAGGGCTTCCCAGTTGTCGTGGTTTGGCCTCAGATGGCAACAAAGAACCACGTGCCACTCGCTCGGATCTTCCCAATATGGGAAGGATCAGAAGAAGGCGGCAAAACTCTTGGGTTGAGACAAAGGCAGTTTAACAGAACAGCAGAGGGAACAAGAAAAACAGCAACAATAACACGGATAGAGGAATATACAAACACGATTACGGAACCACTGCTCCCCGCCACTCACCAACCTGGACCTGGGACGCCCCAGCCCGCTCCAAGCGGCGACTTCCTGCCCCCTCCCCCGGCAGCTCAGAGCGGACATGGCTCACATGGCATGGAATACTGTCTCTTGGGGAGAATTAACCCTGTCCCCACCGGAACCAGGACATTATCCACCCCTTATTCCATACCATTTTTGCCCTGCCCAGATCTTACAGGTTTCAATGAATTGCCACCGCTTTCCCCTGTCATATATATATATGCACATATATATATATATTCATGCAGATATAATGCCCTTAGTTTAATGGGCCATCCCTCCAAAGTGTCTGGCGAGTTCATTCAATCCACGGCTTTGGGCTCCATCTGTTAGAAGAGTCTCTCAGCGCAGGTGAGATGGTGTGTGGTGCTGGCCTGTTGCATGCAGTATTTTCGGAGCTTGTGACTGGTGGACCCCGCGTGGCTCACGCACACAGTCCATGGGCTGAAGATATAGATCTTGAGGAGGTTGCTGGGCGCCAGCTGCTGAGGTCAGTTCTGATCCCATCACTGCTGTGCTTTACTCAATTTTTCATCAAAGTCCATCTGTCCTTAATTTGGGTGATTCTTACTGCAGTACAGCTGATAGCAATTACAGTAACGAGGACATACAGTGACAGTGTTACTTAGCAATCAAGAACACACAATCTGATTCATTGGCTATTCTCACCCAAAATCAGATCCCCATGAGGTACACATCGGACTTCCCCATCCTTCCGCATCACCCACCAAGTGCACCCAGGTCCCTGGGCAAAAGCAATCCTGCGGATGGGTTTGCCTTTGCCTGAGGCAGGACTAACCCAGACTGTCTTCCCTAACATATTCTTCATGGGCACTACGGGGGCTTTATCCCCTTCTACGGCACGTGGAAGTTTTGACTGGGCAGGGCCAGCCCGATTGGTAGATCCCCTGGAGTTAACCAGCCAGGTGGCCTTTGCTAAATGTGCATCCCAATGTTTTAAGGTCCCACCACCCATTGCTCTCAGTGCAGTTTTTAACAGTCCATTGTACCGTTCTGTCTTCCCAGAGGCTGGTGCGTGACGGGGGATGTGATATACCCACTCAATGCCATGCTCTGTGGCCCAGGTGTCTATGAGGCTGTTTCGGGAATGAGTCCCGTTGTCCGACTCAGTTCTCTCTGGGGTGCCATGTCGCCACAGGACTTGCTTTTCAAGGCCCAGGATAGTATTCCGGGCAGTGGCATGGGGCACGGGGTATGTTTCCAGGCATCCAGTGGTTGCTTCCACCATTGTGAGCACATGGCGCTCGCCTTGACGGGTTTGTGGCAGTGGGATATAATCACTCTGCCAGGCCTCCCCATATTTGTATTTCAACCATCGTCCTCCATACCAAAGGGGCTTCAAACGCTTGGCTTGCTTGATGGCAGCGCATGTCTCACATTCATGGATGACCTGTGCAATAGCGTCCATGGCCAAGTCCACCCCTCGGTCACGAGCCCATCTATATGTCGCATCTCTTCCTTGATGGCCTGAGGTGTCATGGGCCCACCGAGCTATGAATAGTTCCCCCTTATGTTGCCAGTCCAGATCCACCTGAGCCACTTCAATCCGAGCAGCCCGATCCACCTGCTGGTTGTTCCGATGTTCCTCCGTGGCCCGATTCTTCGGTACGTGGGCATCTACGTGGCGTACTTCCACAACCAGATTCTCTATCCGGGCAGCAATATCTTGCCACAGTTCAGCAGCCCAGATGGGTTTGCCTCTGCGCTGCCAGTTGCCCTGCTTCCACTGCTGTAGCCACCCCCACAGAGCGTTTGCCACCATCCAGGAGTCAGTGTAGAGATAAAGTACTGGCCACTTTTCTCCCTTGGCAATGTCCAAAGCCAGCTGAATGGCTTTCACCTCGGCAAACTGGCTCGATTCTCCTTGTCCTTCACTGGCTTCTGCAACTTGTCGTGTAGGACCCCACACAGCAGCCTTCCGCTTTCGATGCTTTCCCACAATCCAGCAGGACCCATCAGTGAATGGGGCATATTTCTTCTCATTTTCTGGCAGTTTATTATATGGTGGGGCCTCCTCCGCACGCGTCACCTCCTCCTCTGGTGACATCCCAAAATCCTTGCCTTCTGGCCAGTCCATGATCACTTCCAGAATTCCTGGGCGACTGGGGCTTCCCATCCGAGTTCGCTGTGTGATCAGTGCGATCCACTTACTCCATGTAGCACCAGTTGCATGATGTGTGGTGGGGACCCTTTCTTTGAACATCCAACCCAGCACCGGCAGTCGAGGTGCCAAGAGGAGCTGCGCTTCCGTACCAACCGCTTCCGAAGCGGCTCGAACCCCTTCATATGCTGCCAATATCTCTTTTTCTGTTGGAGTGTAGCGGGCTTCGGATCCTCTGTATCCCCGACTCCAAAACGCCAGGGGTCAACCTCGGGTCTCCCCTGGTGCTTTCTGCCAGAGGCTCCAGGTAGGGCCATTCTCCCCGGCTGCGGGGTAGAGCACGTTTTTAACATCTTGTCCTGCCTGGACTGGCCCCAGGGCCACCGCATGGACTATTTCCTGTTTGATTTGTTCAAAAGCTTGTCGTTGCTCAGGACCCCATTTAAAATCGTTCTTCTTCCGGGTTACTTGGTACAGAGGGCTTACAATTAGACTGTAATCTGGGATATGCATTCTCCAAAAACCCACAATGCCTAAGAAAGCTTGTGTCTCCTTTTTACTAGTTGGTGGAGACATGGCTGCTATTTTGTTGATCACATCCATTGGGATCTGACGGCGTCCATCTTGCCATTTTATTCCTAAAAACTGGATCTCCTGCGCAGGTCCCTTGACCTTACTTCGTTTTATGGCAAAACCAGCTTTCAGAAGGATTCGGACTATCTTATTCCCTTTCTCAAAAACTTCTTCTGCTGTGTTTCCCCATACGATGATGTCATCAATGTATTGCAGATGTTCTGGAGCTTCACCCTGTTGCAGTGCGGTCTGGATCAGTCCATGGCAAATGGTGGGGCTGTGTTTCCACCCCTGGGGCAGTCGATTCCAGGTGTACTGGACGCCCCTCCAAGTGAAAGCACACTGTGGCCGGCACTCTGCTGCCAAAGGGATTGAGAAGAATGCATCAGTCGTGGCACACCCCTGGGCTGCCTTGGACTCCAGTTCATACTGGAGTTCTAGAATGTCCGGCACGGCAGCGCTCAGCGGTGGCGTGACTTCATTCAGGCCACGATAGCCTACAGTTAGCCTCCACTCTCCATGAGATTTTCGCACCGGCCACATGGGACTGTTAAAGGGTGAGCGAGTCTTGCTGATCACTCCTTGAACCTCTAGTTGATGAATCAGCTCATGGATGGGAATCAGAGAGTCTCGGTTAGTGCGATATTGCCGCCGATGCACCGTTGTGGTAGCAATCGGCACCTGCTGTTCTTCGACCCTCAACAACCCCACAACAGAAGAGTCCTCCGAGAGACCAGGCAAGGTAGACAACTGCTTAACTTCCTCCGTCTCCAAAGCAGCTATGCCAAAGGCCCACCAATACCCCTTTGGGTCCTTAAAATACCCTCTCCTGAGATAATCTATACCAAGGATGCACGGAGCCTCTGGGCCAGTCACAATGGGATGCTTCTGCCACTCATTCCCAGTTAGGCTCACTTCAGCCTCCAGTACAGTCAACTCTTGGGATCCCCCTGTGACCCCAGAAATACAAATGGGTTCTGCCCCTCTAGAGCTCGATGGTATCAGAGTGCACTGTGCTCCTGTGTCCACTAGAGCCTTGTACTCCTGGGGGTCTGATGTGCCCGGCCATCGAATCCACACCGTCCAGTAAACCCGGTTGTCCCTTTCCTCCGCCTGGCTGGAGGCAGGGCCCCTCTAATCCTGGTCATAGTATCCCGTACTCACTTCTTGCAGAAATGACTTGGAAGTTCCTTCAAGAGGATCAGAAGCAAGATGAGGCCTTCTGCTCTGTCTGGGGAGCTGCCCGCTGGAAACCGGGGCGGCACTTTTCCTGGAGGGATCCCCTTTTGTAGTTGTCCTTCCTTGCAGCTCCTGTACCCGTGTCCGCAGGATGGAAGTAGGTTGTCCATCCCACTTCCTCATGTCCTCCCCGTGGTCACGCAGGTAGAACCACAGGGTGCCTTGTGGTGTGTGCCCTCTGTACTCTCTCTCTTGAGTGGGGAAATGCCTGCTCCTAATAGCTGAGATGCTGGCCCGTACAGGTGGGGAGCAGGACATATTCTCTTCAAGTTGCTGGACCTTCCGGGACAGTTTCTCCACAGCCGAGACAAGGGGGGAAGAGAGACTTTCTTCGTATCGCCGGAGCCGGCCAGCCACCTCATCCACCGTTGGTCCCTCTTCGCCTTTCCATTCCATCACTGCCAGTGAGTTGGCATGTGACGATGGTGCGCTCCGTACAAACTTCCGCCACATGGGCCTTGTGCATTGCACCTCGTCAGGGTCTGTGGGTAAGTCTGCATTGTCCAAGTCATAATAAATCATCTCCCGCACGGCTAATTCTCTCAGGCACTGGATACCTCTTTCCATGGTGGTCCACTGGCTTGGTTGACATACAACATCTTCACTGAGGGGGTACCTCTCCCTCACGCCTGACAGGAGTCGTTTCCAGAGGCTGAGGGCTTGGGTCTTCTTTCCAATTGCCTTGTCAATGCCGCCTTCCCTAGACAGGGATCCCAGCTGCCTGGCTTCCCTGCCCTCTAATTCCAGGCTGCTGGCCCCGTTATCCCAACACCGAGGCAGCCAGGTGACAATGTGCTCACCTGAAAGTCGGCTAAAATCTTTTCGCATATCCCGCAGCTCGCTCAAGGATAGGGATCGGGTAATTATCTCTGGTTCTGCCTCTTCCTGCTGTCCTCGTGATGGCCCTGGTTGATCCTCATCTCTTACTGAGCGAACTGATTTCTTTGTGTACTTCTTCTTCTGTATGGGGGCAACTGATACTGGCACGGGCTGGTTCCCTGGTTCAGCGGCAGTGGCTGCCACCGGGGCTGGAGTAGCCGCAGGGCCCGTCGGAGGGGCTGCAGTAGCCGCAGGGCCCGTCGCAGGGGCTGCAGTAGCTGCAGGGCCCGTCGCAGGGGCTGCAGTAGCCGCAGGGCCCGTCACAGGGGCTGCAGTAGCCGCAGTGACCGTCACAGGGGCTGCAGCAGCCGCAGGGCCCATCACAGGGGCTGCAGTAGCCGCAGGGCCCGTCACAGGGGCTGCAGGAACTGCAGGGCCCGTCACAGGGGCTGCAGTAGCCGCAGTGCCTGTCACAGGGGCTGCAGCAGCCACAGTGACCGTCACAGGGGCTGCAGTAGCCACAGTGCCCATCGCGGGGGCTGCAGTAGCCGCAGTGCCCGTCGCAGGGGCTGCAGTAGCCGCAGTGCCCGTCGGAGGGGCTGCAGCAGCCGCAGGGCCCGTCACAGGGGCTGCAGCAGCCGCAGGGCCCGTCACAGGGGCTGCAGCAGCCGCAGGGCCCGTCACAGGGGCTGCAGCAGCCGCAGGGCCTGTCACAGGGGCTGCAGTAGCCGCAGTGTCCGTCACAGGGGCTGCAGCAGCCGCAGGGCCCGTCGCAGGGGCTGCAGCAGCCGCAGGGCCCGTCGCAGGGGCTGCAGCAGCCGCAGGGCCCGTCGCAGGGGCTGCAGCAGCCATAGGACCTGTCGGTCTGGTCTCCGTCTCTTTCCCCTGAGGGCGCCGCGTAACACTGAGCGGTGCCTGGTAGATCCTGGCCAGGGCCCAGCACAGTGCGGGGAGTTGTGCCTCTCTGGAACAGCCACAGCATTTTCCCTTCAGATATTCTACTACTCTGTCAGGGTCCTGTAGTTGTTCAGGGGTGAAGTCCCAGACCCTTGGAGGCGAGAAGTTCTCTGGGTACCTGCCCATGTTCTCCCACGTGCCGTGGCACCCCTGACTGTCCAGCCTCGGGGCAGATCTCTGGGGGGTGGTCTTAAATAGTCGTTTAACCCCAAACAAGACCTGGAACACAGGATTCAGCAGACATAACACTAGGACCAGGCTGGTTTGAGCAGTTTGGTGTTCCCCAGGGGTCAGTACTGGGTCCAGTTCTGTTCAAAATATTCATCAACGGCCTGGATGAAGGGACAGAGCACACCCTCAGCACGTTTGCTGATGACACAAAGCTGGGGGGGGGTGGGTGACACACCAGAAGGTTGTGCCACCATCCAGAGAGGCCTGGACAGGCTGGAGAGTTGGGCAGAGAGCAACCTTCTGGAATTCAACAAGGGCAAGCGCAGGGTGCTGCACCTGGGGAGGAACAACCCCATGCACCAGGACAGGTTGGGGGTGACCTGCTGGAGAGCAGCTGTGTGGAAAGAGACCTGGGAGTCCTGGTGGGCAACATGATGCCCGTGAGCCAGCAATGTGCTCTTGTGGCCAAGAAGGCCAATGGCATCCTGGGGGGCATCAAGAAGAGTGTGGCCAGCAGGTGGAGGGAGGCCATCCTCCCCCTCTGCTCTGCCTTGGTAAGGCCACATCTGGAGTGCTGTGTCTAGTTCTGGGCTCCCCGGTTCAAGAAGGACAGGGAACTGCTGGAGAGGGGACAGCAAAGGGCTACCAAGATGCTGAGGGAATGGAACACCTCTCTGATGGAGAAAGGCTGAGGGATTTGGGTCTCTTCAGTCTGGAAAAAAGACGCCTGAGGGGGCACCTTATCAATGCTTCTAAATACTTAAAGGGCGGGTGTCAGGAGGATGGGGCCAGGCTCTTCTCAGTGGTGCCCGGGGACAGGACAAGGGGTAACTTGAAGATAGGAAGTTCCATCTCAGCATGAGGAGGAACTTCTTTCCTGTGAGGGTGGCAGAGCCCTGGCACAGGCTGCCCAGAGAGGTGGTGGAGACTCCGTCTCTGGAGACATTCCAAACCCGCCTGGACACGTTCCTGTGCCACCTGCTCTGGGTGACCCTGCTCTGGGAGGGGGGGTTGGACTAGGTGATCTCCAGAGGTCCCTTCCAACCCTACCATTCTGTGATTCTGTGATTCGTCATCTAAAATAGTGGATGTGAATCCTAATTTCAAGTAGATTTCTTGATCATTTTGGATTTCAGGGGGAATTTCTTTTCAGATCTGACTCAGTCATCCTTGGGTTTGCCTCTTCATGTGGCTGGCGAAGAGCTCGTAGGAGGAGCAGGAGAAGGGTCAGTGCTGCCATTTCCATGATGGCCACTTGTACTGGAGTTTTCAGGGTTATCTTCCACCGCGGTTTCTTTGCAAGCATCTCTTTGAGCCACAGCTCTGTTTTGTGAGGCACAGTGGACTTAAACAGGAGACCTTTTGTTCCTCATTAGTGCCTCAGAGCTTTACCTGTCGTTTTTTTTTTGTTTGCTTTTTATTTGCTGTGCTTGTTTTAAAAAGCTTATTGTACCTCTTTGTATTTCTGTCCTTAAAGGAAGTCCCTGGGATTTGTACCCAGGAGTGAGATGTCCAGAAAGGACTGTGCTTGTCCACTGCGGTCAGCCTTCAGTCTGGAGAAATGTCTGGTGGTGGTGTGTGCTTAACGGTAACGTAACTCAAATGGATCTTCAGCTTTAGAGTAGAGAAGAGAATGGGAGAAACACTTCAATGATACACTTCTCGTGAGGATGAAAATACCCCTTTTAACTTTTTTTGGGTTGTTTTTCATACTTTGGCAATATCAACTATCAAGTCTACTTCAGCAAAACAAGAAATCCCTTCCAGTTTCTGTGTCTGACTAAAAGAACTAACCTGATTATAGAAAAATGATTTGCCTAATTTCAGAAACTGTCTATATAGGCTTAGAAATGGAACTCTCCCTAAGGTCTTCATGCACTAGTAGAGAAGCAGTGGGGGGTTTTCAGGGCAGCGCCTGTGAAAAAGCCTACAGGAAATCCTGTCCCTTGACTCAGATGGGGCAATGAAGAGTTTGAGAAAGTCATGGGTGTTTTGGTGTTCAGTTCATCTTACGTAGGAGCGCTGCGAGGCTGGGAGGAAAGACTGTGGCTAGGAGGGAATGTGCTTAGTTATGTCTCAAAGGGAGATAAAATAAGTGCCTAAGTAAGGGTCAGCGTAACTCTTCAGAGTTTTGTCTGTTTAAATGTTCACCTGAAATTTTAGCGAAATGGTAAAACACTTCTCTTGTAGTTCATGTGTGGGTACAGGAAAGAAGGCAGCAGACGTACACGTTAGCTAAACCCCCATTTTATTGCTGGCCGTAAAGGCGCCTCTCGGCTGGGAGCCCGAGAAGGACCCTGTGTTACAAATCTTGATTTCTTATATGCCATCCACGTATGCATTGTTACAGTCTAAGAAGCCCATTGGCTTTGGCCATGAGGTCACCTGTTATCATTCCCTTTGGAGGAGTTGTTGACATGACCCACTTCGCAAGCACACTTCATTCATGTTTAGTACCTGAGTTTGCACTATTTTGTTGCAACTTTGCAGCTTTCAGCTCGTTTCCGTCTGGTTTCTTGTAACAATAGACCCACTTGCATAGGTGAGGTCGCTGTGGGTCAAGTTCTCTTGCACGTGTCTTCGAAGCCGTCTTTACAGAGGAGCTTTTTCTTTGTACCCCAATGTGCGGGTCAGCTTTTTGAGGCGGGAGCTCCGCGGGCAGATGAGCAGCCCTTGGCCAGCAGTGCCTGGGGCAGCCCAACAGCTGCCAACTGGTGGCTGCAGGAGGTGCCCGGGCTGTGGCGGCTGCGGGGCCGCAGTGCGTCCCCGTGCGTCTGGGGGTGGCCCCTGTCACAAAGGGGCAGTGATGCGGCACCCGCCCGCTGCTTGTGAGCTCACCTGGCCAGGGCTTGGCATCCTGCAGAGCGGGCCAGCCAAAGCCAGTTGGGCTGAGCTGGCCTTCGGGATAACTCAGCTCCTTCCTTTGCCACTTGATTGGCTGCTTTTTTTCCAACGATTGATTGTTTACTGCCCACTTCTCCTCAACTGCCATCCTCTTGCAAAGGTAATTATGGTTTGAGCTTTAGGACAGATCATATGGTAGGTAGATACGGGATCAAAGTATTGGCTGGTCTCTACCTTCGGAGCTGTAGGATAAGCTTTTACACTTTTAAAGGCTGGCCAGATAGGCGCTAGGGGTAGAGTTCCTATTTGCTAACTGTTGTTTCTTTAGCATATGCTGGGACGGGTAAGTAGGGGGTGGCAGTGTAGTCTGAGGCTTCCCGCAGTGTTTCTGTGTTGGAGGTTAGAGCTGGTTGTCCTGGGTGCTCCTGTACAGAACTCAACTTTTAGAATAGGCTTTTGTGCACCACTATGGTCTCATCTCTTCTCAAATGTCATTCCCCTGCAGTCATTGCCGAGGGAATGGCCCTGCCACAAGGGATCCTCTTTCCCCCGGAGAAGATATGCATGGACTGGCAGCAAAGACAGGGAGCTGGAGCGGGACTCCACAACCTGGGCAACACGTGCTTCCTCAACTCCGTGCTGCAGTGCCTGACATACACCCCCCCTCTGGCCAACTACCTGCTCTCTCGTGAGCACAGCCAGTCATGTGAGTACTTTTGGGACCGTCTCCTTGCAAATCTCTTGGGCACTTCCCAAGGATTCCCAGACTCTGGGATTTGATTTGGGAGAAAAGCGGCCCTTCTGCATAAACCCCCTGAGTGGATGTTCTTTGAACACTCAAGCCTAGAAACCGCTTCTCACATCTGGGTGGGTTCATCTTCAGAAAGGTGCCTTTCTCGCCATGGGTCTCGTTCCCTATTTCTGCAAGTTAAACTCTCTTTGCATATTGCACAGAAACCTTCTGTCAGTTCAGCATCCCTCTGAAGAAGGTTTTCTGTGCATTAAAATGTCCCGGGCTTGTTGGGACATTGGCACGTTGGGAGAAGAGCAGTGGAGACTGTTCTTATAACTGCAAGATCTCCATGAGGTTTCCCATTCCTACGGGTATTTAGCTCACCCGAGAAGTTTGTTTCCCTCCCTCCCTCTTCAGGTCGTCAGCAAGGCTTCTGCATGATGTGCATGATGGAAGCGCATGTTAACCAGGTCCTGCGTTCCTCAGCCAGTGCCATCCAGCCTTGGGCTGTGGTCAATGTCCTCACATGTAAGTCGTTTCAGGTGCTTTTACGTGTGTTCGTCCCTTCTGGTAGGAGAGAACTGCTAACTTCTTCTCTCTTAGGCATAGGAGAACACTTCCAGCATGGCATGCAGGAAGACGCCCACGACTTCTTACGCTGTACTGTCGATGCCATGCAGAGAGCTTGTCTACACGGCAGCAGCGAGTAAGCACAAGCAAATGATCTTTGCAATGTTCCCGAGCCCTTTGGACTCCCTGATGGAGTCCCACCAAGGAAAGCCCACAGCCAGGGTTTTCAGACAAAGACAAATGTCTCGGAGGGGCGTAACTCTGCCTTACCATTTCTCTCCAGCTTGGACATCTCTTCCGAAGCAACTACCGTCATGCATCAAATATTCGGGGGCCTTCTGAGATCCAGAGGTACTTTTCCACGACTCTTGCTCTCCTTGGCATTGTCTGTGCCCTTCTGTCTGCCCGTCGTAAACAGCTGTTGGTGTGAGTGGCAGAGCAGCAGTGACGAGCGTAAAGCGGCACAGTCCCCTTCCCCCGTCGCTGAGCGTTTCCATTTGCCTTCCAGTCACCTGCTTGAGCTGCAAAGCGGTTTCCGACTCCTATGAGGCCTTCCTGGATGTGCCTTTGGATATAAAAGTAAGAGGGTTTGGAATTGTGCTTCAAGACGTCCCAAGGTCCCTGTAGCTTTCCAGAACAAACACTTAAAAGCTGTTGGCTTAAAAGCGTATCCGGCGAACACAAGAATCCTTGGTGGTGGGTGGGCAAGGGAATGGGCGGTCTCCTTCTGGGGAGGCCGTGGCAGCGGTCTCCCTGTAGCTGCTGCCTTGAAGCTGCACAAGTACCAAGTATCCTCTCTGCACCCGTGACGTGCTCTCCTCCTTCTTCCCTTTGCCCTCCCTCAAGCCCAGTCCGGCTCCTCGGCTGGCGGGTTGTATTGTTTTCACTAGTGATGACCCTGCTCCCCATGGGTAGCTGGACTGAGGGGTGCCACAGGGAGGTAGCTCTGGATGGCCCCGGGAATCCCTGGGAATTGAGGGAAATGCTCAGCATACTACTGCCCTCTTTCTGCCTCCTTCTGGACACTGCTTGCAGGTTCATGGTGGGTCTCCTCAGCGTCAGCTACAGGAGATTTTGCGTAAGTGTTGGGGCAAGGGCGTTTCCCGCAGCTCAGCGCTCTCCTTTCTCCCTCCTCCAGGCAGCCGCATCTGTCACCGCAGCTCTGGAGGACTTTGTGAAACCTGAGCAGCTGGATGGCAACAACTGCTTGAAATGCCGCCAGTAAGACGATTCCTAAGGACATGTTAATACTAGATCCTGCCTTGAGGTTTTGCATGTGAGGGAGCATGAGTTAGCTGTTCCCGTAGGTCGCATGCACAATAATGAGACACACCTTTTTTTATGTATGGCTTTATGGTACTGAATAGTCTTAAAATAGCGTAAGGATGTGGGAGACACGAAAAGTTGTCCACGGGGAAAAAAGGGTGCGTTTCACGGGCGCCTTCCAGCATGTGTCTCTGTGCTTGGTTTCAAGGTGTGACAAGATGGTTGCCGCCTCCAAGAGGTTTACATTCCATCGTGTGCCCAAGGTTCTCACACTGTGCCTGAAAAGGTTTGGAGATTTCACTGGCAGGAAGATCAGAAAGGTGCGTACACAATGGGAGTGCAACTTTCTCTTCCTGGAAAGCAGTCCGCTCTTTCACAAGCTTTTCCTGTTGAGTTTTGTGTGTTCCCTCCTGGAGAGAGGAGAGTTCCCGTGGGAAGACAAGCATGTCCTCTGCTGCGATGGAGCAGTTTCCTGACGCCCAAGCCATACATGTTGCTTTAGGGAAAATCCGGGGATCATCTCTCAGCCCTCTTGGTCTCTCTGCAGGTTGTGAAGTATCCCGAGTGCTTGGATCTTCGCCCGTACATGTGTCAGACGGCTGGAGAACCGCTCCTCTACTCCTTATATGCTGTGCTGGTGCACAGCGGTGGCAGCTGTCGTGCGGGGCACTATTTCTGCTACACAAAGGTAAAGAGCAACTTCCTTCCTAACAAGGGAAAATTGTATCCTGGGGACGACAAACTTTCATGTCAGTGCTACTGGCAGCCAAGGTTTTGGGGGAGAAGGTCTCCTGAAGGGCTGGGCTGGATTTGGCTTTGCATACTCTTGGTTCGGTAGTTTTCTGCCTGTGCTTTTGTGGAGAAACCGTGCAGTTCATCTCCAGATATCGATGCCTTTCTTGGCAGGCCAGCGATGGACTGTGGTACCAGATGGACGATTCGTCTGTGGTTCTTGATGACGTGGACACAGTTCTCAGGCAGCAAGCCTATTTACTGTTTTATGTCAGGTAATAACAAGTGCTAACCTGTGTTCAGAATACGTTTCCCTTTCATGGTTTTGCTCTTTTTCTTCTCATCCTCCTCAGAGTTCCTCTTTCTGTCACAGGAGACAATTACTGCCTGCATCATTCAGTGCTGTCAAATCTGAGCTACCCCACGTCAGTCCTTACCTTTTCTTGCTGGCCTTTAGGCTGCTGGCCTGGGGTAAACTGCTACTTGTCTGCTCTCTGAAGCTGGCTAATGTCGAGAAGAGGACTTAAAGGGGGCCTACAGGAACGATGGGGAGGGACTCTGTCGCGGAGTGTAGTGATAGGGCGAGGGGTAACAGTTTTAACCTGAAAGAGGGAAGATCCAGATTAGATATTAGGAAGAAATTCTTTACTGTGGGGGAGGTGAGACACTGGAAGAGGATGCCCGGCAAAGTCGTGGATGCCCCGTCCCTGGGGGTGTTCAAGGCCAGGTTGGATGGGGCTTTGAGCAACCTGGTCTAGTGGGAGGTGTCCCTGCCCGTGGCAGGGGAGATAGAAGGGATCTTCAATACCATCTCGTTCTAACCCAAACCATTTGATGATTCTCTAATGCTATGAAATGGAGACCGTGGGGGCTATAAAGATGAGGTCTTGCTCCCACGGGGGCAGACCTGGTGGGAAGACCCCAATCGAGTTTCCCATTTTTAGTCTTGGTTATGTCTTCTGTCTGTCATAGAAACAGCTCCATGAAAACAACTGAACTTCAGAGAAGGCAGCAAGAACAGCCCTAAGCGAACATCCCTTTTTTGTTTGTCTGTTTGTTTTCTCCAGGAGCTCCGCTTTGAAAACTGGAGAAAGGGCTTCTTCCTCACCAGCACCATCCCAGGCCCATTCCTTCGTCAGTCAGGGGGCAGCCAGCAGCAAGCAGGTGGGTTCTGTGGGACCACAAGGTCTGCACTGCAGGACTGAAGTAGCTCTGGGGAGGCAGGCCAGGGAACCAGACAGACAGTGGATTTCTTTCCAGGATCTTGGCATTGCTGTTTTTCCTCCCACATTGCAGCTTCCATCACAGCCGCGACGCTGCGCTCTCTCAGAGCAGCCCGCCTAGGTCCATCCCATTTGTCTGCCTTTGGCCCTTCTGCCCTTGCAGCTCTCTAGGAGAACCTTTGGGACGTCCTTAGCTGTGCCCTCACCGAGCTTCTGGGGTTTCCTCACTGTTCTGCTCCTTTCAGAGCAGGAGGAAAGGGCAGGACCTTTTCACAGCTCTCTCTGCAGGACATGGCACTGGGCATGGAGGGCTCTCCAGAGGACAGCAGCTGCTCCGCAAAAGCCAGCACCAGCCAGCGAACGTGGGCAGGTGCACAGGCGGCATCTGCAGGCTGGCCAGGCAGAAGGCAAGGTGACTGCCGGGTGCCCTGTCAGCCATGTGACCCTGTGCTGCACAAGGTGCGGGAAGAGAACAAAGAGAAGCAGAGATTCAGCCCTTCTGCCCGCTGCCAGAGGAACGGTGCCAGGGAGATGGCCCGCAGCAGATCTCCGCAGTGGGGCAAAGATGTGCGCAGGTGGTGCATGGTCACCACGGACTACGACCCCTCAACAGGGAAGAGGAGGAGGAGAAGAAGTAGTCCTCCAAGTTGTGACCATCCTCCCAGGGATGCTGCAGCTGCAGGGCCCTCCAACGCCCACTCCCAGATGCCTCCTGCAGCCAGGGCTGCTCAGGAGAAAGCCCTGCCGAGGCCGAGAGAGCGAAGCAGGTCCCTGCGGCGGGGCCATGATCTCCGCAGACGGTTGGTGGAGAACACGAATTACCAGCCCTCAGCGAAGAGGAGGAGGAGAAGTCCTCCAGGTGGTGACCGAGCCCCAAGGGATGATGCAGCTCCAGGGCCCTCCAACGCCAGCGCCAAGCGGGCTCCCACAGCCGGTGCTGCTCAGGAGCCAACCCTGCTGAGGAAGAGAGCGCAAAGCAGATCCCTGCAGCGGGGCTGCGCTCTCCGCAGCCAGTTCATGGAATAAATTTGTTGTATTTCATAAGATACTGCTTTTGTCTTACTGGTTTAGCTCCTGCCTTCAATCCTATTTTTACCAGCTCAGCCGCTTTAGCCCTTCCAGGCTTCTTGGTGTCCCATCCAAAAGGGGTTACAGCATCCTCTGTCTCAGAAAGAGAGCTCGCTGGTGCTTCTTTTCCTCCATTTCCCATTGTCTTCAGTAATTCCTGTAATACATATATTTACGCTTCCCAGACATTACTTTGCAGAATATGAACTCTAATTTTGTTTTTATCAAAGGTTATTTGCACCACTGGTTTGCTTAACATCAGCCAGGGGTTCGGCCAGGGATTCTGCTCTCTCAACCCCTTGTCCCCGTCAACCCGAGTGAGCAGCCCTGATTAGTTCTTCTGGTATCGGGGCCGTGGCTGGGCTGGGAGTCTGATTAGATTTTCCCTTTGGACACTCATTTTTCCAGTGCCCTTTCTCTTTACAAAGGGCACATTGATCCCTCCCTAGTGGGACTCTAGTTCCTAAGTCCCCTCCTATTCCTTGACCTCTCCCTCGTCCTCTTGGAAAACCTCAGCCTCGGGAGGAGCCTTGAGCCCGTGCAGAAGCAGCTGCCAATATTACCGCCTTCTGCTTCCTTTCCCTCAATTTCTCCTTTTCATTCTCCTCCCTTTCTACCTCTTCCCTATTATTCTGGCCCAGCTGGAGTGCTTCGACACTAGTGCACGCAGCATGGGCAACAGAGAGGAAGAGCTGGAAGCCATTGTGCAGCAGGAAAACGGTGATGTAGTCGCCATGGCGGAAACGTGGTGGGATGACTCGCACGACTGGAGTGCTGCGTTAGATGGCTACAAACTCTTCAGAAGGGAGAGGCAAGGAAGGAGAGGAGGTGGGGTGGCTCTGTATGTTAGGGAGTGTTAGGAACGTCAAGAACTTCATGATGGTGACAATAGGTTTGAGTGTTCATAGAATCATAGAATGTATTGGGTTGGAAGGGACCCTTAAAGGCCATCTAGTCCAACCCCCCTGCAGTGAGCAGGGACGACATCAACTACATCAGGTCGCTCAGAGCCTCATCCAGCCTGGCCTTGGATGTCTCCAGGGATGGGGCCTCCACCCCCTCTCTGGGCAACCTGGGCCAGTGTCTCACCACCCTCAGTGTAAAGAACTTCTTCCTGATGTCTCATCTAAACCTGCCCTGCTCTAGTTTAAACCATCACCCCTCGTCTTGTCACTACACGCCCTCGCAAACAGCCCCCCCCAGCTTTCCTGGAGCCCCTTTAGGGACTGGAAGGGGCTGGAAGGTCTCCCCCGAGCCTTCTCTTCTCCAGGCTGAACCCCCACAACTCTCTCAGCCTGTCCTCACAGCAGAGGGGCTCCAGCCCTCGGATCATCCTCGTGGCCTCCTCTGGCCTCACTCCAACCGCTCCATGTCCTTCTTGTGCTGAGGACTCCAGAGCTGGACGCAGGACTCCAGGTGGGGTCTCCCCAGAGCAGAGCAGAGGGGCAGAATCCCCTCTCTGGATCTGCTGGCCACGCTTCTTCTGATGCAGCCCAGGATGGAATTTGCCCTCTGGGCTGCAGGCACACTTTGTTGGCCCGTGTCCAGGTTTCACCCACCAGCACCCGCAGGGCTGCTCTCTATCACCTCATCCCCCAGCCTGTATTGATAACGAGGGTTGTCCTGATCCAAGTGTAGAACCTTGCACTTGGCCTTGTTGAACTTCATAAGGTTTGCTCACGCCCACCTCTCCAGCTCGTCCAGGTCCCTCTGGATGTCATCCCGTCCCTCTGGCGCATCGACCGCACCACTCAGCTTGGTGTCATCAGCAAACCTGCTGAGGGTGCACTTGATCCCACTGTCTAAATCACTGATGAAGATGTTGAACAGCACCGGTCCCAGTACACATCCCTGAGGGACACCATTTGTCACCCTTCTCCATCTGGACATCGAGACATTGACGACTACCCTCTGGATGTGACCATCCAGCCAGTTCCTTATCCACCGAACCATCCACCCATCAAATACATATCTCTCCAACTTAGAGAGAAGGACGTTGTGGGGGACCGTGTCCAAGGCCTTGCAGAAGTCCAGATAGATGATATCCGTAGCTCTTCCCTTGTCCACTGATGCAGTCACTCCGATGTAGAAAACCACTAGGTTGGTCAGGCAGGACTTGCCCCTGGTGAAGCCCTGCTGGCTGTCTCGAATCACCTCCCTGTCCTCCATGTGCCTTAGCATAGCTTCTAGGAGGATCTGTTACATGATCTCCCCAGGCACAGAGGTGAGGCTGACAGGGCGGTAGTTCCCCGGGTCCTCCTTTCTACCCTTTTTAAAAAATGGGTGTGATGTTTCCCTTTTTCCAGTCGCCAGGGACTTCACCTGACTGCCATGGCTTTTCGAATATCACAGAGAGTGGCCTGGCAACTACATCAGCCAATTCCCTCAGCACTCCGGGGTGCATCTCATCAGGTCCTATAGACTTGTGTATAGTCAGGTTCCTCAGGTGGTCACGAACCTTGTCTTCTAGTGGGATAACCTTGTGTTATAGTGGGAGGGACTCTGTCCCACAGGTCCTCGTCTTGCGGTCCTTCAACGCGGGAGGCTTGAAGAGAGAGGCTGGCAGTGAAGACTGAGGCAAAAAAATTGTTCAGAACCTCAGCCTTCTCCTCGTCTGTTGTTACCAGTTTGCCATTCTCAGTCACCAGGGAGGGCACGCTTTCTTTAACCTTCCTTTTCTGGTTGATGTACCTGTAGAAGCCCTTCTTGTTATTCTTAGCATCCCTTGCCAAGTTCAGCTCCAGCCGCGCCTTGGCTTTCCTGACCTCATCCCTACATACCCAGGACACCTGGTGCTGCTTGAACTGCCTGTGCAGTTCCTTCTTGCCTTTTAGTTTGACCAGCAGGTCCCAGCTCAGCCATGCTGGTCTCTTCCCTTTCTTGCTTGATTTCTTACACCTGGAGATCAAGAGCTCTTGTGCTCTATGGAAATCATCCTTGAAGATCTGCCAGCTCTGTTCTACCCCCTTGTCCCTGAGGACCGTTTCTCAGGGGGTCCTATTGACTAACCCCTTGAAGAGTCGGAGGTTTGCTTTCCTAAAATTCAGGGCCCTGACTAGGCTCCTCGTCTGGCACGTGTTCCTCCGGACTGTGAACTCCATCAGTGCGTGGTCACTGCAGCCCGGGCTGCCTCCAGTCTTGACACCCCCGATGAACTCACTGGCATTGGTGACTGTGAGGTGCAGTATGGCATCCCCTCGGGTAGGGCTGTCTATTTCCTCTCTTAGGAAGTTATCATCAAGGCACTCCAGGAACCTCCTGGATCGTCTACAGCTCGCCGTGTTACTTTTCCAGCTGATGTCGGGGTGGTTGAAATCCCCCAGCGGGACGAGAGCCTTCGAGCGCGATGCCTCCTGGAGCTGGAGGAAGAAGGCTTCATCAGTAGGTTCCCCTTGATCAGCCGGCCTGTAGTAGACACCAACCACAAGGTTCCCCTTGTTGCCTCGGCCTCTAATTCCTACCCGTAACCTTTCAGCTTCCTCTTGGCTCTTCTTTGGGGACATCTCTTCACACTCTATCCACTCCTTAACACAGAGGGCAACACCTCCGCCCGTCCTTCCTCGCCTGTCCCTTCTGAACAGCCTGTAGCCATCGACAGCCACGTTCCAGTCACAGGATTCATCCCACCAGGTTTCAGTAACGGCCACTATGTCGTAGCTTTCCAGCAGCACGGTAGCTTCCAGCTCCTCCCGTTTGTTGCCCGTGCTGCGTGCATTGGTGTAGAGGCACTTCAGGCGGGGAGCACCCCTTGGGGTGTTTCATGGGTGTTTCCCTGTTGACTCGGGCTGCATCAGGAGCCCCTGGCTTGTCTCCATAAGGCTTTGGCTGTGATGCAGCATCCCCAGCATGCCCCGGGGCAACAGGTCGAAGGCCCTTACTAGCGCCCAGTCCCTCTAACCCTGATGTGATGTCCCTGCTCTGGCCCTGGGTGGAAGCTCAGGTGGTCTCCACCGCCCCTGCAGGTAGGTGCCCTCCAGGCCTCTCATCCTCTCCTTCCTCCTCCAGGGACACCTACATCTTCACCACATGGCTCCAAGTGCCCGGCTGTCCACTCTTGCCCCCAAAATCAGGTTCCTTTCCATAGCAGCCATGGAAAAGGTCCCTCAGGTAGCCCCCTACTTCCAGGACCAGGCTGGGCTGATCTCAGAGCCATGGCCAACTGTAAAACCCTTCTTCCCCGTTCCAGTTGTGAGCACTTAAAAAGGTCAATGCTCTTCTGCAACGTCTCTCCTCTGTTTTTATTCAACTCTTTACTAATGATTCCAAACAGGGTCTCCCCGGCCCAGGGAGCAGTGGTTCAGCGCTGAGGTGGTGTTGAGCTGGTCCCCTTGGCCATTGGTTGGGCCAAACTCAGAGGTATTTAGGGTATTCCAGCACTGTCCAGGATTCCTCAGGACTCCACCTCACTTTTCTTTTTTTCTTTTTTCATCTTGGTGGTGGCTGTCCGAGCCCCTCAGTGGGCTCCTTGCCCAGGCTGGCCTCAGAGCTTGCTGACACGGGTGTTACAAAGGTCAAGGCTTCTCTTCCTGGCTTGGCCTTCACCGCCTTCATCACTGCACGTTCCGCGAGGATTTTCTCCACTGTTTCTCCTCCTTCTCCTTCTTCTTTTCCTCCTTGTCCTCCTCCTCCAGAGCTCAGGGTTTTCACTGCCTGCTCTGGGTTCTTCTTTGCCGCTCAGCCTTTGCACACACATTTGCCCTTTTGTTGGCCGGTCACAGCCCGCTCTTTGGCAGAGTCATCCCCTGTCGTCACCGACTGCTGCCTGGAAGGACACAAGGAGAGAGGTCTACCTGAGGACACAATGGGTTTGGGGTGGCATCCTGCTTCCCCCGCCATGAGCCACGTGTCTCTCGGCGCAGCCACTGGCAGCTCAGGTGAGGAAACCCTCTGAGCCGGGATCCTCAGCTGACACGCAGCTGCCCCCATGTTGCCAGGCCACGCTGGGGCTCTCCTGAAGGTCTGGAGAAGATCCATCCCAGTGATAAACTGGGGGCCCCAGCAGTCCCCATCCGACCCCTCTGGGCACTGCCCTCACCACTGTTGGGTGGTGATGAACGATGAGTGTTCGGGGCTGGGGAACGGGCTCTTGCTGGGTTGGAAAATCATAGAATCACAGAATGGTTTGGGATGGAAGAGACCTTTAAAGGTCCATCAAGTCCAACCCTGCCTTCCCCCTTCAATGAACAGGGAGATCTTCAACCAGACCAGGATGCTCCAAGCCCCATCCAACCTGACCTTGAACCCTTCCCATCATAGACTCATGGAATGGTTTGAGGTTAGAAGGGACCTCTGAAGGTCCATCTAGTCCAACCCCCTGCCATTGGCCAGGAGACCTTCCAGTAGATCAGGTTTGTCCCAACCCCGCCCAACCTGGCCTTGAACTCTTCCAAGCAGACTCATGGAATGGGTTGGGGGGGAAGGGACCTCTAAAGGTCCATCATCTAGTCCAACCCTCCCCCTTCAATAAGCAGGGAGATCTTCAACCAGATCAGGTTGCTCAGAGCCCCGTCCAACCTGGCCTTGAATGTCTCCAGGGATGGGGCATCTCCGACCTCTCTGGGCAAAATGACCCTGTGGGGACACCAGCATGGAGCCTCCAGCCTCACCTTGACCCAGACCTTTCCCTCTTCTTCTTCTTCCCCACGGCTTCATTTTGAGTTGTGTTTGGACTAGCAGGCAAGGGAAAGCCCCCTGGAACCAGAAAGGAGAGACCTCATCAGAAGAGCATCGCCATCACGCTGCCGACCCCGGTGACACGCGGGGAGGTGCTCAGGCTTCTTCCCAAAATAGCTGAGGGGGACATTCCACTCCCCTCGCAGCCACCATCGCGCCCTCCCTGACAGCCAGTTCCCCATTTCCAACCTGGTTTTCTGACAGTGTCATCAGCTCCAGGGTTGGGAAGGAGGAGCCAGGTGGTGCTGGGGAGGGGACAGGGACTCTTTTGGGGGGGGGCGGTGGTCATTTCTGAGGCAGGGAAGGACAAGGCCTTGGGTCACCATCCTCCCACCATACCCTTGGGCACACCCCACCCCAGGGCTCTGTTTTGGTGAAGCCAATGAGTCATTAGGACAAACAGCTGTGACGAGCTGGCCTGAAGCTTTGTCGGAGCCTTTTGACGCTCAGTGCTGGCGATGTCCCCACCAGATGGCAGAAGTCAGTCACCCATCCCATGGAAAGGAGCCGGGAGCTGCTTTACTGTCTTGTCCGAGACGTTCTTTTGTCATCTGCTGGTCCTCCTCTTTTTTGGGGGTCTTCAGAAGAATCCTAGGGGGTGGCCTGGGCACACAACACTCCATTACGAACCTGGAAATGAGGCGAAGACACCCATGTAACCCGTGGCACCACCACCATTTGCCGCCATCAGGTAGAGTTTTGCGTTGCTGTAAAGGCTGTTGTTGTCCCAAGTCCACCCTGGCCCATCCCCAAGGACAGTCCTGGGAAATGGAGTCACCTGGCAAAGAAGTCCAGGCCACCATGGGAAGAAATGTTGCCTAAATTCCTCTGCCTTTCCCATCAGACCCGCCCTATGGGAGCCACTAGGGCTTGGGGACATCAACAGGCGCTGCCTGGTATCCCCATGGGAGGACACTGGTGGTGGCTCAAGGAGAAGATGTTACCATGGGAACTGGTATCAAACGGCAGCTACAGCCACCAATGTACTCGGAAAGAGGATGACACGGCCAGAGAAAGTCAGTGACGCCACGGGTACCGCAGGGGACACCATCATGTCCAGCAGCTTGGGGACCTGCAATGGAGGAGCACAAAGATGGCAGGATGTGCTCAACGTGGTTGAGGCACTCAATATCAGAGGACCCCAAAAATGGCAGGACGTCCTCAGCATGGCTGAGGCACTCAGTTTTGGAGGAGCCCAAAGATGGTAGGACGCCATCAATGTGGTTGAAGCGCTCAGTGTTGGAGGAGCCCAAAGATGGTAGAACCTCCTCCACATGGCTGAGGGACTCAACGTTGGAGGAGCCCAAAGATGGCAGGACCTCCTCTGCATGACTGAGGGACTCAGTGCTGGAGGAGACCAAAGATGGCAGGATGCCCTCAACTTGGTGGAAACACTCAACATTGGAGGACCCCAAAGATGGTAGAACCTCCTCCACACGGCTGAGGGACTCAAGGTCGGAGGAGCGTGAGGCAGCAAGAGTTGATAGGACCATAACAACCAAGTAGCTGGCCACGTCCTGATGGACCCCACACCAGCAGTGCCGGTACACCGCTGTGGGACTGCCCGCGCCATGGAGAAACCAGATCAGTCACCTTAAAAAAAACCTTTTCCAACTTCTCCTTGCCAGATAACCTCTCCAGGAAGTTGTGGTAGAACTTCATTTGCACCTTCATGCCTTTGATGAGGAGCAACCCCATATCCTTCAGCATGAGGGCCACCTTCTCCCCCTTGCCCAGGCAGTGGGAGAGGAGGGACATGGTGCCTTGGATACAACCCTCCACTTTCCCCTGGGGCACAAAGGTGGCAGTGGCCACCTTGGTGTACCTGAGGGATTCCAGCTCCTTGTTGCCTGGAAAAACCACAGGAAAAGAATGGAGACTCTCACCCAATGGGCCATGACCCAAGCACTGCATGTCACAATCACCGCATCGCCCCCAAAACCCCTCATTTTTGGACCTGTTCTGCATCTCAGCCCCATGGAAGGGATGACCATGGAGCCAACCATCTTACCGGGCAGGCAGGCTGTATTGACCATCAGGTTGTGGACAACTACAAGGTTCCTGGCCAGGTGAAAAACTGGCTTCTGGATTGTCACAACTTCATCTCCAACCTGGACACATTTGGGGACAGCACTGAAGGAGACGAGGGTGGGTATTCGGACCCCCTGCAAGTGGAAGAGAAGAGCTGGAGGGTGAGGACCGTCTGGAGGGAAGATCTGGAGGAGGCCCCATCCAGGGATCACAGAATCATAGAATTGTCAGGGTTGGAAGGGACCTTAAAGATCACCTAGTTCCAACCCCCTCCTGCCATGGGCAGGGACACCTCCCACTAGATCAGGTTGCTCAGAGCCCCGTCCAGCCTGGCCTTGAACACTTCCCGAATGGGGCTTCCACCACCTCTCTGGGCAACCTGTTCCAGTGTCTCACCACCCCCATGGTGAAGAACTTCTTCCTAACGTCCAGGCTGAATCAACCCATCTCTAGTTTTAATCCATTCCCCTCTAGTCCTACCATCACCCAACATCCTAAAAAGTCCCTCCCCAGCCTTCTTGGAGGCCCCCTTAAGATACTGGTAGGCCACTATAAGGTCTCCTCGGAGCCTTCTTTTCTCCAGACTGAACAACCCCAACTCTCTCAGTCTGTCCTCACAGGAGAGGTGCTCCAGCCCTCTGATCGTCCTCGTGGCCCTTCTCTGGACACGTTCCAGCACGTCCATATCTCTCTTGTAGAAGGGGCTCCAGAACTGGACGCAGTACTCCAGGTGGGGTCTCACGAGAGTGGAGTGGGGGGGGGGGAGAATCACCTCCCTCAACCTGCTGGCCACGCTTCTGCTGATGCAGCCCAGGATACGACTGGCGTTCTGGGCTGCTGGTGCACACTGACGGCTCATGTTGAGCCTCTCGTCTACCATCCCCATATCCCACGTCATTCATTGCTTCAAAACTTCAAATTGAAAAGAACCAATACATGTAGTACCTAAAGCCACATCTTCTAATACCACGTGCTGACCCACCTTCTTCCATTGCTCCCCTCTCCTACGCTGCCCCGCCAAGCTTGTCCCGCCGCACCTGCAAGAACAACATCAGAGAAATCACCTTGACGCAGAGCAATGGGGTCGTAATAACAAAGTCTTGCACCTATTTACAAATACCATCTACGGTCCAAATACAACCTTACACAAAGAAAATGACACACAAAATTAAATCCGCACAAAAAGCAGCCTTACCCCCTTCCACATGAACTCTTCTTCACTACTGCTGTATTGCCTTTCCAACATGCCTCTGCTCTTCCCAAAAAACAAAAATGGAAGAGTTGTCCACACAACCTCCTGAAGGCCACCCTGAGATGACAGTAACACCTTTGCCCTGATCTACAGAGATTCACATATTACATATAGACTCTCAGCGCTATCCCACCCACCCTGGACTCTACACCCCCGGGCAGGGCAGCCCCGAGCCAAACGCACAGATGCGGACAGACGCTACACAGAATGCTACGAACGACACGGCTCAAAGATGAGAGAGAACTCTCAGCAAGAAGGATGACACCCGACTAAAGTCACTGTTGGGCAAGAAAACCTGGGGGACCGTGGTGGTGACGACGTGAAGAGGCTCTACGGAACCCCCTGAAAAAAAGTGTAGAACATGATGCTCCATAATAAGAAGGGACTGTTGAGCCTGGTAAGACGGATGCGCAGGAAGCCTGGCTTCAAGACCTAAGAACATAATGCGTAATGACAACAGGAAGAAGTCCCAGTTGCGGAAGTGGGCCGTCCAGAAACTTCCGCGATGCAAGACCGACCCACGCTTTAAGCTTCTAACCCAAGAAGAGCAGCACCCAAATGGCGCTACACCCATGGGTGCGAGCATTCGAGACCCTGAGGATGGCACCCGAGGCCCCACACCGTACTCATTGAGCTTAATGACGACCTCAAGACCCGAGAGAGGGCTGAGATGCAGAACACGGACCACATGAACGACATGGCAACACGGACAGGCTGGAACCGCCCTGCCCGGGACGTGCTACCGTCACGCTGAACAGTGAGCCGCATCCTTTACCTTCCCAAAGGAGACTGTGCCCCACGACAGCCCTCACCGCTACGCTAACGTCAAAGACCCCATTTTGCAACTGTCCTCTTCCTCTGCAAAAGGAAAATTAAAAACAATCCCAAAAGCACCCACCGCACCAGCAATAAGTATCCCGAGAGGAGATGCCAACCTCTTCCACAGCACCCTCAGCCTCCCAAATGCCGTGGCATTCCGCTCGCCCCCTCCCCGCCGATTTCAGAGTCTGAGGCTGCGGTGACAGTTATTCATGGCACCTGATACCAAGAACCACAACGTTACCACCATACTTCTGCCAAACCACCACTCCCGTGCTCCGCCTCGATACCATCCGGCTCGCCGCAAATGCGACAGCCTAGAGCAGAGCAGATGCCATCGACACCCGAACCTAACTACAACCCGAGAAAGACTCGTCAACCCGCCTCCCTTTCCTAGCCATGCCCCCGTGCCGGAACTTTAGAAAGCCCCTCTCTTCTCCCGAGCCATCAGGGAAGGAGCCCCACTTCTTCCCCACAGCTCCCGCCCTCTATTTGCCAGCCTGAACCCCCGGCGTCAGATGCTCCTCGGGGGCCGCTCCTCCCAGCCCCTCCCTGCGTTCCGCCATCAACTCCTATCTCCTGTCTTCCCGCGGACTCCGGGCTCTGCTACACACCCGGAAAGTCTTACGATACAGAACATCTATTTAGACTGTCTGCTTACACATCTATTTTCACACATCTTTTTATAAATACACTTTTTTTTAAGTATTTTTATATTCTAGGATCTTTTATATAACACAGAAGGACAGAATCATAGAATCCTTAGAGGTTTTTATTTTGAACTTATTTTACATACATAAATTAATATTATTTCTCAATATATGTATTTCTCATCTATAAATGAGAGACTGTTCTCTATTTCAATGCCTCGCACCCATAGTTACAGGTTTTCACATTTTTTAATGCATCCCAAGAATTTTCAGGCGTTTTGGGGCTGTGAACCACCTCTTTTGGGAGATCCTCACATAATCCCACATCCCCCACTCACCTGCTCCTCCGCTGCATCATCGCTGCCCCGGTGACATCACCGTGTCCCAAATGACATCATCACACCCCCACACGCACACAGACAGCCTTCTATTCACCCCAAAAAAAGGCCCAAAACGCCAGGACCCAGGGCTGGCCCCTTCCCCTCCGGTGGCTCCACCACCGGCTGCAAACCTGGGCTGGGGCATCTCTCCAGCAGCACGAGACACCGACAACGAGGCACCTGGAAAACAAAAATCCCCAGTTATAGCTCAGCATCCTAAAAAATGCCCCAGAAGGGAGTAGAGGAATTCCGTCGGACCGAGGGACGGGAGCTGAGCTACAGGAGGAGTCTGGGGAAACAGCTCAGCTCCAAACACGGCACAGCCTGCAAAAGCCAGCGCCAGCTCAGCTCTTAAAGTCAGGATTAAGGCTGATTTCTACAATTTTGAACACGTTCTGAGCGTAACAGCAAAGCTTCTCACTGGTGTTGGGAAATGCCTTGTCCCTTCCCTTTCGGTGAAAAGGTGTGCGTTAGGTTTATACACACCAAATAAAAATACTTACACTATAGAAGTATTTGACTTTCCTCTGGCACTAATGTCACCTGCACAGCTGGGAACTGACACCATAACACTCTCTCTCCAAAATACATGGTTATCGTTGGACTACGAGGGTTTTTTGTGTGCTATGCAAGGAGGAGGGACATCTGGCCCACGGCACTGCCCAAGAGAGATGCTGCCAGGCTGCCGGGGAAACGCGCCGCTGAAAGCCGGACAGAAATAAAGTACTTCAGAGCACACTGTCTACATATCAGGGGGGAAAAAACCCTGTTACATTCAGTTGCCTCTTTTTAAAGCTTTAGAGCAAATACCTCCCTCCATCTCCGAGGCAGCTTGTGGCACTTCATCTCCCTTTTGCTCTCTCTCGCCCCCGTCGGTCTCTGCTCCGCAGCTCCTTTATCCTCCTCTCTGCATCCAGGGGGTCCCTGGTCGGTTCCTCTCTCACTCGCTCATCTCTCCTTTGCCGAGATGCTCTGTTGGGCTCCGGCGCTCCCAGAGCATTTGGCAGGAGCTGGTGTCCCCTGGGAGGGGGAAGCAGGTGTAATGCGGGTCACAGTGGGATGTGGGGGGGACTGGGGGGGACTGCAGGGAGTCCCAGAGGGTTCTGGGGTGTCCTGAGGGGACCCCGGGGTGTTCTGGGGTGTGTGTGGGAGGGTCCCAGGGGGAACGTGGGGTGTCCCAGAAGGATCCAGGGAGTCCTGGGCAAACATGACAGGTCCCGGGGGGGGTGGTTCTGGACGGCCCTGGGGCGGCTCTCAGGGGGATGTGGCGGGTACCAGTAGGGGCTCCAGGGGGTGCCAGAGGGCTCTGGGGTGTCCTAGGCAGATCCAGAGGACTCTCTAAGATCCTGGGGATGTGTGGGAGGGTCCCAGGGCATCCTAGACAGCTCTAAGGGGGCTCTCTGGGGGCTCCCAGAGGTATGTGAGGCATACCATGGAGGGATCCAGGGGGTCCCAGTGGGGAGTGGCGGGATCCCAGGAGGGTCCCAGGGGGCTCTGGTGTGTCCTGGGAGTGTGTGGATGGGTCCCAGGGGGAAAGTGGGAGGGCCTCAGGGTGCTCCAGGGAGCCCCAGGGGTGAATGTGAGGGGTCCCAGGAGGCCCCAGAGAGTCCCGGGGGAATATGAGGGGTCCATGGAGTCCTGGAAGACTCGGGGGGGGGGGGGGGTGTGTCGGAGGGTCCCAGGGGGCTCCAGGAGATCCTTGAAGGCACTGGGGGCGCTCTCAGGAGGTGTGGGGGGACCCAACAGGATGTGGGAGATAGCGGGGGGTGCTCCAGGTGGTCTCTGAGGTCTCTGGGGTGTCCTGGAGGCCTTTGGGGAGGATCTGTGAGGTGCTGGAGAGGGTGTGGGATGGTCCCAGGCGGCTACAACGAGTCCTGGGGGAATGTGGGGGCTCCCATGAGGGTCCCAGAGAGTCGGGGGAAGACAAAGGGTCCCAGGGCATCCTGCAGAGCTCTCAGGGGGGGCAGGGGGTCCGAGGCGATTCTAGGGGGTCTCAGGGGGATCCCAGAGGGTATGAGAGGGCTCTGGAGGGGGTCCCAGGGAAATGTAGGGGTCACAGGCTGTCTCAGAGAGCTCCAGGGGGGGTCCCAGTATCCCCATACCTGTGATGTGGATGGCGATGGCACAGGCCCCTGGGGAACACCTGGTGTGGAGCAGGCAGCCTGCGCTGGGGGGGAAACGTGGCAGTGACAGGGGACACCCCCTTGAAGCTGAAGACAATGACCTTGGAGGAGTCGCTGAGTCCCTCGCAGACCCATGGGTACAGCTCGCTGTAGGGCTCCTCGCCCTGCCGGAGGGGGCATGGTGAGGGTAGTGTCATGGGGACCCCCAAACACTAGGGGATGCCTCGACCCTCCCACCCCCACCCCCCTCCCCCCATCACCCCTCAGCCCATCCCCATCTCCCCCTCACAGCCCCTCTCCAACTCAGGACCCACTTCAGGCCACAGGCCCCCTCCCCAAACTCAGGGCTCCCCAGGCACACCCCCCCACCCCCCAGCTCAGGGCTCTCCTCATGCCCCCCCCACCACCACGACCCCCCCAGGGCTCTCTTCAGCCCCCCACATCCCCATCCCAACCCCCTTCAGTGCCACCCCCTCAGACCCCCCTGTTTGCCCCCAACACACTCTCAGGACCCTCCTCCCCACCGTCTGGGCCCCCTCAGCCCCCCCATTCCCCCAGCCCCCCTGAAGGCCCCCCCTCATCCCTCGGGGCCCCCTCGGCCCCCCCAGACCTCCCTCAGCCCCCTCATTCCCCCCCACAAAGTTTCTCCCCCCCGAGAGTCCCTTCAGCGCCCCCCATCATCCCTCAGTCTCCCTCGGGGACCCCTCAGGACCCCCCAGCCCCTCTCAAGGCCTCCCCGTCACCCTCAGGACCCCCGTCCCCCACCTCAGCCACTCCCCAAGGCCAACTCAGCCCCCCCCGTTCCCCCTCAGAACCCCCGTGTCTCCCCGCCCCAGTTCCCTCCACCACCCCTCGGGGCCACCACAGCGCCGCCGCTCCCCCCAGCCTCCCTCAAGTCCTACCCTCAGCCCCCCCAGTCCCCTTCGGGATCCCCCCATCCCCCCAGTCGCCCCTCGGGGCCCCCTCAAGCCCCCCACTGTTCCCCACCACCCCCTGCCCACCTTCACGCGATCCAGCTGCCTCACGACGTGCTCGCGGCGGCCCCGCCCGACCGAGCACCCGCCCGCCGGGCCCCGCTGTCCGCCCGGCCCATGCGGCTCCGACTTCCAGCGGGCCGCCATTTTCCCCCGGACGCCTCAGCTACCAAAGCGCCCCGCCCACGGCACACGCCCATTGGCCGCCGGCCCCCCTCTCTTATTTGGAGCAGCACCGTTCCATTGGCCCGGCGCCGCCGTCAATCCCCGCCGCGCCACACCCCCTGCAGGGGACATGACCAATGGGAGCGCGGCGAGGCGATCTGACCTATGGGAGCTCTGATTGGCCCACCCGCCCGTCCATCTCCCCGGCAGCTATTGCAATGGCTCAATACAGACTGGGGGGGGGGGGGGAGGCGCATGCGCAACACAGCCGTACGGCGGAATTGGCGGGGACACGCATGCGCAGCACCGCCGTACGGCGGAATGGAAGGAGGCGCATGCGCAGAACAGCCGTACGGCGGAATGGGGGAAGGCGCATGCACAGCACAGCCGTACGGCGGAATTGGGGGGGACACGCATGCGCAGAACAGCCGTACGGCGGAATGGGGGGAGGCGCATGCGCAGCACCGCCGTACGGCGGAATGGGGGGAGGCGCATGCGCAGCACCGCCGTACGGCGGAATGGGGGGAGGCGCATGTGCAGCACAGCCGTACGGCGGAATGGGGGGAGGCGCATGCGCAGCACCGCCGTAGGGCGCGAAAGGGCAGGCCTGGCCTCCCTAGAGAGGCTTTTGCTTTGAGCTCCTTTTAGGTACAGAAATGATTAATTTTCAATAGCTATGAAAAGGAGAGCTTGTTCCCTATTTCAGTGCCTCGCCCCCGGAGTTACAGGTTTTAACCCCAACCCTCCACCGAACTTTCAGACGTTTTGGGGCCATGACCCGCCTCTTCTGGGGGCAACTCCACGTAACCCCCACATCCCCCCCTCACCTGCTCCTCCGCCGCATCATCGCTGCCCCGGTGATGTCACTGTGTCCCGAATGACATCATCACACACACACATCCCCTTCTTTTATTCCCCCCCCAATAAAGGCCCGAAACGCCCAGACCCAGGGCTGGCCCCTTCCCCTCAGGGGGGCTCCGCCACCGGCTGCAAACCTGGGCTGGGGCATCTCTCCAGCAGCACGAGACACCGACAACGAGGCACCTGGAAAACAAAATTCCCCAGTTAGAGTTCAGCGTGCTAAACAAGTAGCGCAGAAGAGAAGAGAGTAGAGGAATTCCGTCGGACCGAGGGACGGGACGGGACGGGACGGGAGCTACAGGAGGATTCTGGGGAAACGCCTCAGCTCCAAACACGGCACAGCCTGCAAAAGCCAGCGCCAGCTCAGCTCTTAAAGCCAGGATTCAGGCTAACCGATGCCACGTTGAACGCGTTCTTAGCGTAAGGGCGAGCCCTCGGCCGGCGCTGGGAAACGCCTGGCCCCTTCCTCCCAGCGCGGCCACGGGGAGATGCGTCCCCCTGCGCGCGGGCGGCAGGACCGGGCTGGGCCGTAACCGAATCCGCGCTGGGGGACCCACCGCCGCAGCTACAGCCCTCGCGCTGCCGCCGCTGCTCACCTCGCTCGCTGGGTCGATGGAGCCGAGGGGGACGGGTCACACCCTGCAGAGCCAAAGCAGCAATAAAGAACAAAGCTCGGTCGTTGCCTTCGTGCTGAAAAGCTGGGCCTACGTTTCCATACCCCCATTAAAAACACTCTCACCGTATTTGACTTCCCTGGGGCACTAATTTAACTTGCACCGCTGTGAACCGATACCATTAAACTACCCCTCTCCAAACTACACAGTTATAATTTGGCTGCCGTTTTTTTGGGTGTTACACAAGGAGGAGGGACATCTGGCCAGCGGCACTGCCCGAGAGAGATGCTGCCGGGGAAGCGTGCCGCTGAAAGCCGGACAGAAATAAAGTGCCTCAGAGCACTCTGTCATAATATCGGGAAAAACACGGTAACATTCCGTCGCCTCTTTTTAAACCTTTAGAACCGACACGTAACCATTCACTCTGCCTCATCAGTTGTATACTACAGCTATCTGGCAGTGGCAGTTTAAACACTGCGAGTCAGTTTGTGAATCATACAATTTTAGCCTTTTTTTTTTAATAGAAAAATCAGCGAGACAAAAGATCCCCCCCAACACGCTTTTCCTTTTGAGGGTCGGGGGGGAGAAATCAAATCCCCGGGGCTGCAATCCCTCAGGCTACCAAAAAGGACTGGCAGATGGGCGAATGCTTTTGGCTGTGTAACGTGCTCCAGACCAGACCTTATATTATTTGTACTGTTTTGTTAAAATATTTCATACAAAAACTGTAGAAGGAGAGCTGACAAAGCCTTCGTGTTAACTACAAAGTCCACACCACAAGGACCTTCGGAAAAAAGCAGACGCCCATCGCACACGTACCTCGTACTCGCGGAACACTCCGGATCCTTTCCCTCTGTCCTGCATTGTGACGGCACAACAAGAGGGCGACGGCGGAGAAACGCTGGCAGTTGACATTCTGCCGAGAGAGGAAAACACCTTTTAGCACAAAGCCGGGTAGGACTCTAAGGCCTCGTTCTCTCATGGAGGTTTGCAAAGATTGCAGCCGAGCGGAGGACAAAACATTTGGCACCATCTCTGGCACAGCTGTTCGTGTGGGCCACAAGAGCTTTTGCGTTTTTTAGACAAACCTGCCTTTTTTTGACTCACTGGCAGCTTTAGTTGCCCTGGTGCCACTTTCCCAGGTACACGCAGATCGACGCTGCTACAGGCACAGACACCGACGTGCATTTTCTCGAGCCTACGTAGAGCCAGGGTTTCCTCACCCTACGCATCCGGAGCGGAATATTTTTGTTAAAGGGTACGGCAACCCACCTGTCCTGAACTGCCTCCTTGCAACAAAGCGGTGTTTTTTTCCAGGCCATTTCTCCCAACGGTCAAGATCTTGTCAAACTGCCCTTGCGCCACCAAACCTGCGCAGGGTCCCTCCCAGCTTTTGGCTGCCCTTGGCTTTGCCAGGCACACGCTCTCTTCCCTCTCCCAACAGCATAAGTACGGCACGCTCCCAGACCAGAGCGCAACCCTGCGGGCGCCCGCGCGCGCCCGGCTGGTTTCACGAGGAGCCCCCGCGCGTCCCCAGCGCAGGCTGCACGGCCAAGCTCAGCTTCACCCGCACCCATTTCAGGGCACGTGGTTTCTGAAGCTGTGAACTGAAAAGCGCATCTTGACACTTGGCCACAGCAGAAGTGATCCCCAACGAGAACGCCACAAAAACCCAGCGACAGGAACTGCAAACCTGCAGCAGCAGCAGCAGCTTCAGAGACCGGGAGCAGAGGAGAAAAATAAAACAGCTTCATCTGGCGCACAGGAAAGCGGCGGACGGAGAAAAGGGTCAGCGCTCCTAGCCCTTACAGAAAACGGGCATTCTCCTTCCCTTCCTAAACCCGTCTGTTAGCCCTAAATATCGCAGCAGTACCGTGGCCACACTGAGAGCAGGGAACAACGGCCCTGCCCCTGGACATTTACAGAGCAGGACACACAGACAGAGGGACTTCTTTTGCCACACACAGCCCTGAATTTCCTCAAAATTTATGTTTACCAGAAACAGCCACGGGGCATGTACTGCCAAACAACATTTGGCAATTAAACTTTGATGTGTTGGACATGCGCAATTTTTGGGGAACTTGCCCTTTGCTTCCTGCTGCTGCTGCTGTTCTTCCTTCAGAAATTCTACTTGTAGCCAAGTTAGTCGCCACCGGTTCAAGCATTTAGCTTCCTGGTGTCACCAGCACTTTTACACAGGCAAGTCACTTAATCGCTCATCTAAAATTATCCAAATGGAAGCTGTAGCCACAAAAGAGGAGCGACAAAGAAAAGGAGAGGTCAGGCAGCAAAAGAGCTCCGCAGGCTGCCACCGGCAGCCAACAGCACGCTGGTTTTGGACGCACACGCACCCCCACCCCCACAAAAGAAAACAAACAGACAAAAACCCCAGGACCTTGCATCTTTTCTGGCTGCCAGAGCTCATCCCTGTCTCAGCCTATCCTCTCGTCAGAGCACCAAGCGCAGACGATCTGTATCCCGAGGACATTTGCATGTGGCGAAGACATGTTCAGAAATAGCCCGGATCTCTAAGAGGGGTGTAATTTTTCTGGGTTTAAGACTCATAACTCAATTTTAGTCACTGGCACGGTTGGGAGGAAACTGATTCACTTTTAAACATAGCCTGTCCCTGGGGGAAAAAAAAACACATTAGAAACTGAAAAAAAAGTGAAGGATGATTCAGATCTCCCACCCGCGAGGGAGCTGCGGGGACATGAACGAAAGGGAAGACCAAGAGCAGCAACATCCTGTGAAGTTTGGCTTCAGTTCTGACCGCGTACTTCAGAGACCCTCCGAGTCTACGCCGCAGTCCTAGGAAGGACCAGTGCTCTTCTGGAACGACAAACATTTTTTGCTCAAAAGTCCTAGACTGAAGGCTCCACGGAACAATGTGGACTGAGCCACAGAAAAACATGCCCTCCACAGTCACGCAATAATAATAATAAAAAAGAATAAAAATCAAGTGACGCTTCGGTTTCCATCACGTTTCATTCGTTACCTTTCTGCTGGCACCTAGGCGCTCAAACACGAACTAGACTGACACTGCAGGCTAGTCCAAGTGGAGTTACGCGTAGGAAAAGAAAAGGCTATTTCCCACTTGCCCTTGGAACCGGTAGCAACAAACAGAAGAGAAAGGCTTGACCCTAACGAAGGTAACGGGCAGCTCTTAATTTCTCCTAGATGAAAGTTCAGGCTTTGACCCCAAAGGAAACCATTCCTAATGTTACCAAAGACAGGCCTCTGCTTTGTTTCTAAAATGATTGTTTCTTACTAACTTTCTTACTGTGTGAGAAAATAGCTAATTACTGACCTTCTCACTGTGTAAAAAAATAGTCACTGAGCTGGTGTTACAGACAGCGACAACGAGGAGACAGCCAGAAGCAGCTCATCCCCAGGGATGGGATAACAAGGAGTAATTAATCACCTCAAGGTTCTTCTACACGCCACATACGTACTCCTGTTCCAATCAGGACAGAGCTGGGGCTGCTTCAAAGAACATCCTTATTATCCCCAAGACGTTGGCAAACTTACAGCAAACTTTTACTGTCCTGAGATGACTCAATACCTCAAACGGATGACGTGAGGAAGGGTCTCCTCACCCAAAGGACCACTGAGGAACCCACGCTTGCGCAGAAGTGTTTTGCCGACGCAGCAAAATTTGATACGTGTGTGCAAAAAGACTATTCGGTCACCCTAATGAATCCATATGCCTGGGTGGAGTTATGGATTAGGTAGGCAGAATTATGAGAATCTTTTGTGTGTAAATAACGGGTGAATATCCCCGGTAAGGGGTGCTGGGTTTGTAGCATCCGACGTCGAATAAAGCAGTATCTCCTCTCTAAACAGCTTTTGGTTTCGAGGGCTTTTATTTCAGGTGACACTTCCAGGGCTTGAAAGTGCAGACAGGCTTCCGAATGTGCTTCCCCTTGTGCGTCTGCGTGGCTGGGGGGCTGCTGGGGGGCAGCTGCACGTTCCTGGGGCTCTGCGCCCTGTCCCTCCTCCCTTCCACATCCATGGGGGAGCTCCTGCCAGGCCCTGGAGGGCTGCTTGTGCCCAGCCCCACGGAGTTGTTCTCGCCTGGCCCCACGTTGCTGTTTCTCTTTGCTTCCACCAGGCTTGTTCTGCTGAGCTCCACAGGGCTGCTCCTTTGCTTCTCCTCCTGACTTCTCTCTGGTCCCGTGTCCTCAACCTTGTCCACATCCCCATCTTCAGCCTCATCCATGTTTGCATCCACCCACGGATGCTCCGCTCCCAGGCGCTGGGGCTTCGCTGTGGCTCCCAGCTGCTCCTGTGCCTCCATCCTGCCCAGGGTATGGAAGGGCTCCCCGGGGAGGTTCTGATCCCAGGCCCCCACTGCCCTTTGCCAAGGGGCCTGCAGCACCTTCAGCATCTCATGGCACCGGTGTTGGCGACGGAGGTGTTTCATGTAGATAACTGGCCCCGAAACACTTGTTTCTTGTGGCATCAGGTACATCCACGCACGATCTGTTATTGCTAAAGTTAAATACCTCCCCCCACCAGTGGTGCCCGGGAAGGAGGGGTGGGGGCAGGCGCTGGTGTCCCTGGAGCCCTTCTCCAGCAGTTGGGACTCCCCAGCTGTCGCTCTCCATCAGGCTGCGCTCCAATGGCCGTGCTGCCTCCTCTCCCTCGCCTCACACCGCAATGAGAGCACTCCATCTCCTCCTCCTTCAGCTGCTCAGCTGCTGTCCCCGAGCCTGGGGGGCCTCCTCTCCGTGTCTGCAGCCACCATCCCTCCTGGTCACCTGCTGGGGCCCTCACGGACAAGTCTCTCAACGGCGGGACAACGAGAGCTGGGTCTCATGCCTGTGGAACCACACCGTGACCCTGCATTACCAGCCAGCCCCAGGGGCAAGACCAGAGGTGGAGAGGAAAGAGGGGCGGGACCACCCCCACCACGCTCCTGCTGGGACCTGAACTCGGCCTGGGTGAAGAAGACATCACGCTGGGCTACCAGCAGCTCCAGCTGCTCCTGCTCCCCCACCCTGGCGGGGGGTGGGAAGGTTCCTGGGAAGGGTCCCACTGCAGGCCCCCCCGACACCTGCTGCTGCCTCCCACCGCTGGGCCTGGGCGTCCTGCCTCGGCCCGCACCGCTGCTCTGTCTTCACCCGAGCGGCCTTGACGGCGCGGGTGAGCTCCTGGAAGCTCATCTTCTTGGCTGTGGCCGTGGCTGGGGGGCTGTACGGGGCAGCTGCACGTCCACAGGCCTCTGCGCCCTGTCCCCCCTGTCCCTGGGTACGCTCTCTTGCTTCGTGTGTGCCGGCAGCTCCATTGGCAGGCACTGGCCAAGGGCCATCCCTGGCGTTCCCACTGGCCCCTGGCAGCCTTGGGGAGCAGCGGGGTTGCCAGCGGGTGAGCGCCTCTTGCCCCGGCACTGCACAGGGCTCGTGCTCGGTCCCTGCCAGCAGCTCCCGTGGGTGGCCCTGGCTGAGAGGCTCCACTGCTGGACTGGGCTGGGGCTCTGGGAACGAGTTGAGGGAGCTCTCAGAAGAGATTCTAAGCCCCGGGTTCTTCCAGCGCTCCCCGTTGGCCAGCACGCAGAGGGGACGAAGGCCGTTCTCATCATCCTGGAGGGGCTGGGGGGGCCTGGAGTCCGGTGGGGGTGGGAAGTAAAGGGGGGCACCGATGCTGAAGTGCGACACTGATGGCAGGGAGGGCAGGGAGCCGCTGGGGTCCGGCGAGTGTACGCGGTACAGGTTGCCATCGTAGCTTAAGTGATGGATGGCAGGGAGGGCAGGGAGCCTTTGGGGTCCGGGAGGGACAGGGGGTAGAGGGAGCCATCGCTGCTTACATGATAAATCGTTGGCAGGGAGGGCAGGGAGCCCAGCAAGGCCTGCGGGGACAGGCGCTGCCCCTTCGGTGGTTCCACATGCTCCCCCTTTGATGGTTCCACACTCGCCCTGCAGAGGAGGAGAGAGAAGAGACCCCGCTGCACCCCGGCCCCTCCGGCGGGACCCGCAGGCAGCACCCCCTCCTGGGCCGGCGGGCAGGGCTGCCCAGCGCAGGCAGGGGCAGGGCACGGGGGGAGGGTCTGGGGCAGGATCTGGGGGTCTCCCCCACACTCACCGCTGCTCCAGCATCCGCCTGGACCCTGCTCCTTCATCTGCTGGCCAAAGAGCTGCAGAGGGAGGAGACGGAGTGAGCGGCCGGCAGCCCCCGGCACAGCCCCGGCTCAGGGCTGCCGTGGGGTGTCGGCCGTTTGCCGGGCGCTCGGTGCCGGGGCCACTCACCGCTCCGCTCCTCCGGCCGGGTTCTCGCCGCCCTCGTTCCACACTTTATATTCTTCCAGCACCTCTGCAGGACGCCAAGGAGCTTGGTGAGACGGGAGCAGCTCCCGGCCCCACGCCACAGCCCCCAACGCCACTCCATGCCACCCCACGCCACGGGGCAGTGCGGTGTGGGACTGCAGTCACCTACCCGGAGACACGCCACACCTCCTCGGGGATTGGCCACGCGCCCACAGGAGTTGGCCACACCCCCAGAGCCCGGGGGGGGTCATGGGGGGGCCCTAATTGGGGTCCCAGCACCCTCTTGGGGGTCCTGGGGCGCTAATTGGGGTCCCTCTGGTGCTAATTGGCATCCTGGGGTCCTAATTGTCATCCCCATCAAATTAATTGGCGTCCTGGGGAGAAAATCGGAGTCCTCGTGGCATTAATTAGGGTCCCCATCAAATTAATTGGCATCCTGGGGTGACAATAGGGGTCCCCATCACCCTAATTGGGGTCCTGGGGCACTAAATTGGGTCCCCATGGTGCTAACTGGGGTTGCCATCACCTTAATTGGGGTCCTGGGGTGCTAATTGGTATCCCCATCACCCTAATTGAGGTCCACATCACCCTAATTGGGGTCCTGGGGTGGGACCCTTCCCAGGAACCCTTCCACCCCTGCTGGAGCTGCTGGTAGCCCCAGTGTGGCCACAGCGCCTTGGAGTGGAGCTGCCAGGGGTAGACACTGGCCAGGCTGTGCATCGGGACAAGGCCAAGTACTCAGACAGGGCGCCAGATGGGAGCATCGCTTGGGGAGGGGGTCCCCAGCGGCTGAGCTCCACCAGCTCTGCCACCGCACTGGGCCAGGGCTCTGGGAAAGAGGAGCAGGAGCCCCGGGAAGAGGAGCTGCTCCCTGACACCGTGGTCCTGTTCTCCAGCTTGGCCAGGGAGCACAGGGGGCACTGCCTGTTACCGTGGTCCAGGCAGGGCCAGGCGCCCAGGACAATTAACAATTGTTAATCCAGTAGCTAACAGCCATCCCAGTCTCCCCACTAACTGGCCAGAAGTATGCCATGCCGCTTTCCATGGCAACCCACGCAGAGCCATTTCAATTGCCTGGGGGGTCATCACCACCTCGTCATCTATTTCGGGCCATGCCTCCGGCGGAGCCAGTCTAGCCAGGAAAGTGGCCACTGGGGCTCCAGCGCTCAGTACTGGGCCAGCTCAAAGTAGGGGGAGTCACCAGAGTGGCCTCCCTAGTTCCCAGCTTTTTTATCAGCCACGGCACGGGTGTTCCTGGCACTGCCGACTATGCCAAATGGGTGAGCCCCTGCAGGCAGGACGCAGCACCAACCACAAAATCACGGATGAAAGGCAAAGAAGAAATTTAATCTTGATACCTCGTGGGTCAGGGAATCTCCAAAGCAGCAGCCGGGCAGAGGCACGCAAGCAGGGGCCGCAGGCACCGCGGGGCAAGAGTCCTTACTAGCGAGAAAGTCCTTGTTAGCGAGAGAGCGAGAGCGCCCAGACTCCCTGTTCTTGCCGGTAGTCCAGGGGTTCCAGCAGGCCCGGTTTTCCCGCTGTGCTTGGATCGTCAACAACAGGGCAGGATTCTCAAGCGGCTGGATAAGGTGTCCCTGAGCGCACTGCAGACGTGCGTTATCCAAGTGCGGGTGTTCTACTTGCAAGCCCGTAAGACTGACCAACAATCGGTGTGCTCCATGTGTTTCCCAGCACCCCAGCTGCAAGTCACTTGAACGTATTTACAGTCCTCCTCGCCGATCTTCCGTTACTTTCCCACAAAATCAAAAGAAGGGGCCTTGTCTCCACCGGCAGGATCCCAGGAGGGAGAAAAAGACCCCAGCCCAGCATCAGCTGTCCCAGCCCAGGGCCTGTTGCCCCAGCCCATCAGGTTACGCTGCCCCGTGATGTCACAAAGGTGGGGCTCTGACTGCCCCGTGATGTCACAAAGGTGGGCTCTGACTGCCCTGCGATGTCACAAAGGTGGGCTCTGACTGCCCCGTGATGTCACAAAAGGGGGGCTCTGACTGCCCTGCGATGTCACAAAGGGGGGCGTGCCTCCCTGCCCTCCTATAAAAGGGGGTACAGGCACCACAGGAGCAGGCAGCAGGCGCTGGGCACCGCAGTCTGGCATCGTCTGGGCAGACTGCAGCCTCGGCCTCTGCCACCCCAGCAGTCTTGGCGTTCCCATCACTGGGTACCCAGGAGGACACTGGGGATCTGCGTTGCGGTTCTGTGCTGGTGACTCAGAGCATCGCAGCCACACCAGAGCCGGTGCTATGGGGCACTCCGACGCCCCCTGTGGGTCTCACCTGGCCCCACTCCTGTTTCTTGTGATGGGGCTCAGCATATTCTCTTGTCTGATGCGGAGCAAGCGTCTACAGGTAGGTGACTGCTGCACTGCACCGCCCTGCCCTGCGGCGCGTGGTGGCGTGGGGTGGCGTTGGGGGCTGCGGTGTGGGGCCAGGAGCTGCTCCCATCTCACCAAGCTGCTTTGGGTCCTGCAGAGGTGGTGGAAGAAGAGTAAGAGAGGGAAGAAGAAAGCGAGAGCCCAGCCGGAGGAGCAGAGCAGTGAGTGGCCCTGGCACCGAGTGCCCTGCAAACGGCCGGCACCCCACGGCAGCCCTGAGCCGGGGCTGTGCCGGGGGCTGCCGGCCGCTCACTCCGTCTCCTCCCTCTGCAGCTTCTCGGCCAGCAGACAGAGGAGCAAAGCAGCCCAGAAGGACACTGAAGAAGCGGTGAGTGTGGGGGAGCCCCCCAGATCCTGCCCCAGACCCTCCCCCCGTGCCCTGCCCCTGCCTGCGCTGGGCAGCCCTGCCCGCCAGCCCAGGAGGGGGTGCTGCCCGCGGGTCCCGCCGGAGGGGCCGGGGTGCAGCGGGGTCTCTTCTCTCTCCTCCTCTGCAGGGTGAAGGCGGAGGCGTCAAAGAGCAAGCGCCTGTCCCCACGGACTCCACTGCCCACCCAGACAACAATTTATTATAGAGGCAGCGATGGGTTGCTGCAGCCCCTGCCTCTCCCGGACACCCAGGACCCCGTGACCCCCCGCACCAACCAGGGCAACAAGGTGGAGGAGACAGGGCCGGCCCTCAGCCAGGGGCCCCCACGGGAACTGCCAGCGAGGACCGAGCAAGAGCAGGTCCCTGGGGACGCGCCGCAGAGTCCCGTGGATGTGCAGCTGTCCCCCGGTGATGCACCACCCGTGGCCACGGCCAAGAGGGTCCACTTCCAGGAGGACCCTGCCCGCACTGACCAGGACACACAGGTAAAGACGAAGCAGCGCTGCAGGATGCGGCGGCTGTCCAGGCCCAGCGGTGGGGGGCAGCAGGGGGTGTCAGGGGGCCTGCGGTGGGACCTTCACCGGGACCCCTCCCACCCCCTGACAGCATGGAGAAGCAGGAGCTGCTGGGGCTGCTGGGGGTGTGAGTGTGGCCCCAGCGCCTTGCAGCAGAGTTGCCAGGGGGGACGTAGAATCATAGAAACATAGAATGTGTTGGGTTGGAAGGGACCTTCAAAGGTCGTCTAGTGCGACCCCCAACATGGAGGAGGCTGTGGCTGGGGATGCGGACAAGGACTCAGAAACGGGCCCAGACGGGAACATTCCTGCTGCCGCGGGCAGGAGTTCCCGGCAGAGCCCAGACCCCGGCCGCGGGTGCCTGAGGGCAGGGCATGTGGCCGGGCAGCCCTGGGGCTGTGCAGGGCAGGACGGTGCCTGCAGCAGGGCTGCTCCCGCCTGTGGCACATGGGGGGCTGCGGTGTGGGGCAGGGAGCTGCTCCCGTCTCACACTGCTCCTGTGGGTACTTGCAGAGCTACTGTAACGAGTCGGAGCTTGAGACAAATGCGGAGAGAGCCCGGCCGGAGGAGCAGAGAGGTGAGTGGCCCCGGCACCGAGCACCCTGCAAATGGCTGACACCCCACGGCAGCCCGGAGCCGGGGCTGTGCCGGGGCTGCCGGCCGCTCACTCCATCTCCTCCCTCCACAGACTCTCGGGCAACAGACGAAGGAGCAGAGTCCATGGAGACACTGGAGAAGGGGTGAGTGTGGGGGAGCCCCCCAGATCCTGCCCCAGACCCTCCCCCCGTGCCCTGCCCCTGCCTGCGCTGGGCAGCCCTGCCCGCCGGCCCAGGAGGGGGTGCTGCCCGCGGGTCCCGCCGGAGGGGCCGGGGTGCAGCCGGGTCTCTTCTTTCTCCTCCTCTGCAGGGTGAAGGCGGAGGCGTCAAAGAGTAAGCGCAAGTCGCCGCGGAGCTCCATTCCCTCCCTCCACGTCCTGTATCGTGTGGGAAGTGACGGATCCCTGTACCCTCGGACCCTGCCTGGCCCCCAGGGCACCCCACGGGAGCTGCTGGAAGGGACCGAGCAAGAGCAGGTCCCCAGGGACATGGTGCAGAGCCCTGTGCATGTGCAAGACCGGGTCCCTGCGCATGGGTGGGACGAGGAACAGAAGCCCAAAGAGATGCAGCTGCCTCCCAGCAGCCCCCCAGCCAGGCAGACTTTCAAGGCATGGAAGAAAAAACCTCTCCAAGCCACAGACAGGGAGCACGGCCAGGCGGCCCCGCGGCTGTGCCCGGCAGGACGGTGCCTGCTGCGGGGCTGTGCCCGGCTGTGGGGCTGCCTGAAGGGTTGGTGGAAACGCTGCTGCCGGCTCCCCTGCTTCAGCCAGCCCTGCAGGTGGTGGCAGCGCCAGGCCCAGAAGAGAGAGCCTTCCCCGGAGGGCGTGGGGCCGGGAGCCGCCCTGGGCTTCCCCCCATCTGAAGTGTTGCAAAAATAAATGTTTATCCCTGGTGCTGTGGTTCATCCTCCCACCCTGCAGCTGGGGGAGCGACTCCCTCAGTGCCCAACCCAGCGGGACGCGTTGACAGTGCTGGCACCCACCAAACTGGGGGGTGGGGGTGGGTTGTACCCCAGTGGGTGTGCGGGGCCTGGGGAGCTGGGTGGGCTGGAGAAAGGGGCCAGCAGGAACCTCCTGAAGGTCAACGAGGGCCAAGTCCTGCCCCTGGGGAGGAACAAGGCCCGGCACCAGCCCAGAGAAGGTGCTGGTGGGCACCAAGCTGAGCATGAGCCGAGGTGGCCAAGGGTGTCCTGGCCGGCACGAGGAGGAGCGTGGCCAGCAGGCGGAGGGAGGGCATCCCCAGCTGAGAGGACTGGGGCTGTTCAGCCTGGAGAAGGGACGGCTCGGGGGGATCTCCTCCGTGTCCATCAATAGCTCCCGGAGCTGCCAAGAGACAGAGCTGGGCTCTTCCCACTGGTGCCCAGGACCAGAGGCCATGGAGGGCCCGTCTCACCATCAGGAAACACTCCTCACAGTGCGGGTGCCTCAGCCCTGGGCCATGTTGCTCAGGGAGGTGGTGGAGTCTCCATCCTCGGAGATCCTTAAAAGCATCTGGACGCAGCCCTGGGCCACCAGCTCAGGAGCGTCTGGACCAGGTGGAGCCCAGAGGTGCCTCCGGCCTCACGAGCCTTGGCCTTGCCAGGAGCACTTTCTGCCCAGAGGAAGCTCCAAGGTGCCCGAATGGAGCACGGCCACTCAGGAGCAGGACTTTGCAGGAGGCAGGGGTGTGGGACTGAGCTTGTGAGAGGAGTGGGCGTTAATGTGAGGGGAGCGTGGGGGGAATGGGCGTTCGTGTAGGGGAGGGAGAGAGGGATACGCCAGGGACAGTTTTGGGGGAGGGGCTAAAACTGGTTCTGGGCCTTCTGGGGTGTCAGGACCAGGGTGGCGGTGGGCAAGACCTGCGTGGGGGGACTCGGGGGAGTCTGAGCCTGTTTGAGGGGGGCAGAGCCGGCTGGGGGGTCCGTGGGGGGAACAGGTCTGATTCAGGGCACCCCCATTCCCCGCTGACCCCCCCTCACCCCCTGCTCTCTCCCCGCAGGCGGCAGCAGCCCCGGCCGCAGCACAGGATGCCCGGGGCCGGCCTGGCCAGGCGCTTGGCTCCGCTGAGAGCCCACCATGGCGGGTCAGCCCGACCGCCCCCCCTTCGCCAGCCTCCAGCCCGTGGCCGAGCCCCCCAGACACATCCCCTCCCCCAAGACCCTGGACCCCTCCCCCAGTGCTACAAAAACCAGCATTCCTTAATCCACAGTCCTTAATCTGACTCCACAAGTACCTGCCCAGAAGGCTCGGAGCAGGGGAGGGGAAGGGGTGTGGGAAGGCGGGGGGGGGGATGGGGGCGAGGGTGCTCTGGGGGTCCCAATGGTTTTTAGGGGGCCACAGGGTTACCCAAGGGGTCCCAGCAGTGCCCGCATCCCCCCCCTTCTTAGGGGTCCCAGGGGTGCCGCCCCCCCCCCCATTTCGGGGGTACCTGGGGGACTCGGCCACGGGCTGGGAGGATGAACCACGGCACCAGGGATACAGAAAAACATTTATTTTTTTAACACTTCAGATGATGGTGCAGGAGCTTGTGCCCGTCTCCACATCCTTGTCCTCTGTGTCTCCTCCTTCTGACCTTTCATGGAGAGCATCTGTTTGTGTGGCCCAAACCACGACATCTCTCTCCGCAGCCTTGTCCCTGTCACCGCAGGCTCCTCCACCACCCATTGGCACGGGCAGCTCTGTTCTGTCTTCGCCTGGATGGCCGGGAGAGCGCGCTTGTCCATGGCTGTGGCTGCTCCCTGACAGGGGTGGCAGGGGCAGGCAGGAGTCCAAGGGGTCCAGGAGGGACAGGAGGGAAAGGGAGTCGTCACTGGGCAGGTGGTGGAGGGAGGGCTGAGGAGCCTGGTGGCCCTGGGGGTGCAGGGACCTCAGGGAGCTGTTGGTGCTGAGGTGTGGCAATGATGGGAGGGAGAGCAGGGGGGTCCCAGGGGACTGGGGGAGGAAGAGGGTACGTGGAGCCATCCATGCGGAGATGGTCTATTGTTGGCAGGGAGGGCAGGGAGCTGTGGCGGTCTGGGGGGTGCAGGGGGTACAGGGGGCTCTCACTGCTTAAATGATAAATCATTGTCAGCGAGGGCAGGGAGGCCCGCGGGGACAGGCGCTCCCTCCTCGATGGCGCCGCACTCGCCCTGCAGAGGAGAGAGAAGAGACCCCGCCGCACCCCGGCCCCTCTGGCGGGACCCGCGGGCAGCACCCCCTCCTGGGCCGGCAGGCAGGGCACGGGGTGAGGGTCTGGGGCAGGATCTGGGGGTCTCCCCCACACTCACCGCTCCTCCAGCATCCGCCTGGACCCTGCTCCTTCATCTGCTGGCCGAGAAGCTGCAGAGGGAGGAGACGGAGTGAGCGGCCGGCAGCCCCCAGCACAGCCCCGGCTCAGGGCTGCCGTGGGGTGTCGGTCATTTGCCGGGCACTCGGTGCTGGGGCCACTCACCTCTCCGCTCCTCCGGCCGGGCTCTCGCCACCCTCCTCTCACTTATTCTTCTTACAGCAGCTCTGCAAGTACCCACGGGAGCAGTGTGAGACGGGAGCAGCTCCTGGCCCCACGCCACAGCCCCCACCCCGCTCCCCACCACCCCACGCCGCGGTCAGTGCTGTGCGGTGCAGCAGTCACCTGCCCAGAGCCGCTCGGCCGGCAGCACGGCAGAGGCCACGCAGCACCGCACCGCGCGCGTCAGCGGTGAGAGCAGCCGAGGCGCTGGGGGGACGTCGGAGCGCTCCATGGCACCAGCCCCAGTGCGGCCACAGAGCCCGGAGTCACCCGCACAGGCCCACGATGCGGGTCCCCAGTGACCTCCTGGGTGACGGGACCCCCAGCGCTGCTGGGGTGGCAGGGCCCGAGGCTGCAGTCAGCCCGGATGTCGCCAGACTCCAGTGCCCAGGGCACATCCCCCTTTGTGACATCACGGGGCAGTCAGGGCCCCCCTTGGCGACATCGCAGGGCAGGCAGAGCCCCCCTTGGTGACACCCGGCGGCCCCCCTGCCCTTCCCCAGCTGGTACTGGCAGATGCGAGGGGCTCAGGAGGGGCCTGTGATATCGGTCTGGGGACAGTGGGGTCACACTTTGTCCTGGGTCAGTTACAGACACGCCTGAGATTATATTAAGAAATATTTCCTACCTTCTATTTTAATACAGAAACCCGACATTTGAATGCAAAGCTATTTCGTTGTTTCAGAAATGAGCTCCTCAAAATCCCCATTTCTTTTCCTCTCCTCACCGTGCTCTTTTCATATCTCTGATAATCTCAAATACTACAATTTTTTGTAATAATGTCCACCAGCCTCTGGCTAATTACTTACCCAATTATGAGCACACATGTTTTAGCTAGGTGATATGTGTTCATGCGGAGGGAAAAAAGGGTCTTATTCTAGGGGATTTAAAACACAAGAGATAATACGTAAGAGCGAGGCGTGGCATAAGAAGGCATCCAACTGGAAAAGCCCGGTCCCCGTGCTTAAGTGCTGGGACTGGAAGAATTAATTCTCAGCCAGCAGACAGAGGAGCAAAGCAGCCCAGACGGACACTGAAGAAGTGGCGAGTGTGGGGGAGACCCCGAGACCCCCTGCATCAACCAGGGCAACAAGGTGGAGGAGACAGGGCTGGCCCTCAGCCAGGGGCCCCCACTGGAACTGCCAGCGAGGACCGAGCAAGAGCAGGTCCCCGGGCATAGGAGGGACAGGGCACAGGAGCCCCAAGAGATGCAGCTGCCTCCCAGCAGCGCCCCAGCCAGGCAGACGCACAAGGGGAAGCACATTCGGAAGCTCGTCTGCCCTTTCAAGGCCTGGAAGCCTCACCAGCCCTCGAAACCAAAAGCAGTTCAGAGAGGAGATACTGCTTTATTCGATGTTGGGTGCCGGGGGAAAACCCACAAACCCAGCACCCCTTACCGGGGATATTCACCCATTATTTATACACAAAAGATTCTCATAATTCCGCCTACCTAATCCATAACTCCACCCAGGCCTACGGATTCGTTAGGGTGACCGAATAGTCTTTTTGCACACGCGTATCAAATTTTGCTGCGTCGGCAAAACACTTCTGCGCAAGCGTGTGTTCCTCGGTGGTCGTTTGGGTGAGGAGACCCTTCCTCACGTCATCCTTTTGAGGTATTGAGTCATCTCAGGACAGTAAAAGTTTGCTGTAAGTTTGCCAACGTCTTGAAGATAATAAGGATGTTCTTTGAAGTAGCCCCAGCTCTGTCCTAATTGGAACAGGAGTACGTATGTGGCGTGTAGAAGAACCTTGAGGTGATTAACTCCTTCTTGTTATCCCATCCCTGGGGATGAGCTGCTTCTGGCTGTCTCCTCCTTGTCGCTGTCTGTTAACACCAGCTCAGTGACTTTTTTTACACAGTCAGAAGGTCAGTAATTAGCTATTTTCTCACACAGTAAGAAGGTTAGTAAGAAACAATCATTTTAGAAACAAAGCAGAGGCCTGTCTTTGGTAACATTAGGAATGGTTTCCTTTGGGGTCAAAGCCTGAACTTTCATCTAGGAGAAATTAAGAGCTGCCCGTTACCTTCGTTAGGGTCAAGCCTTTCTCTTCTGTTTGTTGCTACCGGTTCCAAGGGCAAGTGGGACATAGCCTTTTCTTTTCCTACGCGTAACTCCACTTGGACTAGCCTGCAGTGTCAGTCTAGTTCGTGTTTGAGCGCCTAGGTGCCAGCAGAAATGTAACGAATGAAACGTGATGGAAACCGAAGCGTCACTTGATTTTTATTCTTTTTTATTATTATTATTGCTTGACTGTGGAGGGCATGTTTTTCTGTGGCTCAGTCCACATTGTTCCATGGAGCCTTCAGTCTAGGACTTTTGAGCAAAAAATGTTTGTCGTTCCAGAAGAGCACTGGTCCTTCCTAGGACTGCGGCGTAGACTCGGAGGGTCTCTGAAGTACGCGGTCAGAACTGAAGCCAAACTTCACGGGATGTTGCTGCTCTCAGTCTTCCCTTTCGCTCATGTCCCCGCAGCTCCCTCGCGGGTGGGAGCTCTGAATCATCCTTCACTTTTTTTTCAGTTTCTAATGTGGTTTTTTTTTTGTCCCCAGGGACAGGCTATGTTTAAAAGTGAATCAGTTTCCTCCCAACCGTGCCAGTGACTAAAATTGAGTTATGAGTCTTAAACCCAGAAAAATTACACTGCTCTTAGAGATCCGAGCTATTTCTGAACATGTCTTCGCCACATGCAAATGTCCTCGGGATACAGATCATCTGCGCTTGGTGCTCTGACGAGAGGATAGGCTGAGGCAGGGATGAGCTCCGGCAGCCAGAAAAGATGCAAGGTCCTGGGGTTTTTGTCTGTTTGTTTTCTTTTGTGGGTGCATGTGCTTCCAAAACCAGTGTGCTGTTGACTGCCGGTGGCAGCCTGTGGAGCTCTTTTGCTGCCTGATCTCTCCTTTTCTTTGTCGCTCCTCTTTTGTGGCTACAGCTTCCATTTGGATAATTTTAGATGACTGATTAAGTGACTTGCCTGTGTAAAAGTGCTGGCGACACCGGGAAGCTAAATGCTTGAACCAGTAGCGAATAACTTGGCTACAAGTAGAATTTCTGAAGGAAGAACAGCAGCAGCAGCAGGAAGCAAAGGGCAAGTTCCCCAAAAATTGCGCGTGTCCAACACATCAAAGTTTAATTGCCAAATGTTGTTTGGCAGTACATGCCCCGTGGCTGTTTCTGGTAAACATAAATTTTGAGGAAATTCAGGGTTGTGTGTGGCAAAAGAAGTCCCTCTGTCTGTGTGTCCTGCTCTGTAAATGTCCAGGGGCAGGGCCGTTGTTCCCTGCTCTCAGTGTGGCCACGGTACTGCTGTGATATTTAGGGCTAACAGACGGGTTTAGGAAGGGAAGGAGAATGCCCGTTTTCTGTAAGGGCTAGGAGCGCTGACCCTTTTCTCCGTCCGCCACTTTCCTGTGCGCCAGATGAAGCTGTTTTATTTTTCTCCTCTGCTCCCGGTCTCTGAAGCTGCTGCTGCTGCTGCAGGTTTGCAATTCGTGTCGCTGGGTTTTTGTGGCGTTCTCGTTGTGGATCACTTCTGCTGTGGCCAAGTGTCAAGATGCGCTTTTCAGTTCACAGCTTCAGAAACCACGTGCCCTGAAATGGGTGCGGGTGAAGCTGAGCTTGGCCGTGCAGCCTGCGCTGGGGACGCGCGGGGGCTCCTCATGAAACCAGCCGGGCGCGCGCGGGCGCCCGCAGGGTTGCGCTCTGGTCTGGGAGCGTGCCGTACTTTTGCTGTTGGGAGAGGGAAGAGAGCGTGTGCCTGGCAAAGCCAAGGGCAGCCAAAAGCTGGGAGGGACCCTGCGCAGGTTTGGTGGCGCAAGGGCAGTTTGACAAGATCTTGACCGTTGGGAGAAATGGCCTGGAAAAAAACATTGCTTTGTTGCAAGGGGGCAGTTCAGAAGGACAGGTGGGTTGCCGTACCCTTTAACAAAAATATTCCACTCTGCATGCGTAGGGTGAGGAAACCCTGGCTCTACGTGGACTCGAGAAAATGCATGTCGGTGTCTGTGCTTGTAGCAGCGTCGATCTGCGTGTACCTGGGAAAGTGGCTCTAGGGCAACTAAAGCTTCCGGTGAGTCAAAAAAAGGCAGGTTTGTCTAAAAAACACAAAAGCTCTCATGGCCCACACCAACAGCTGTGCCAGAGATGGTGCCAAATGTTTTGTCCTCCGCTCGGCTGCAATCTTTGCAAACCTCCATGAGAGAACGAGGCCTTAGATTCCTACCCGGCTTTGTGCTAAAGGGTTTTTTCCTCTCTCGGCAGAATGTCAACTGCCAGCGTTTCTCCGCCGTCGCCCTTTTGTTGTGCCGTCACAATGCAGGACAGAGGGAAAGGATCCGGAGTGTTCCACGAGTACGAGGTACGTGTGCGATGGGCGTCTGCTTTTTTCCAAAGGTCCTTGTGGTGTGGACTTTGTAGTTAACACGAAGGCTTTGTCAGCTCTCCTTCTACAGTTTTTGTATGAAATATTTTAACAAAACAGTACAAATAATATAAGGTCTGGTCTGGAGCACGTTACACAGCCAAAAGCATTCGCCCATCTGCCAGTCCTTTTTGGTAGCCTGATGGATTGCAGCCCCGGGGATTTGATTTCTCCCCCCCGACCCTCAAAAGGAAAAGCGTGTTGGGGGGATCTTTTGTCTCGCTGATTTTTCTATTAAAAAAAAAAAAGCTAAAACTGTATGATTTACAAACTGACTCACAGTGTTTAAACTGCCACTGCCAAATAGCTGTAGTATACAATTGATGAGGCAGAGTGAATGGTTACGTGTCGGTTCTAAAGGTTTAAAAAGAGAGGCGACGGAACGTTACCGGGTTTTTCCCGATATTATGACAGAGTGCTCTGAGGCACTTTATTTCTGTCCGGCTTTCAGCGGCACGCTTCCCCGGCAGCATCTCTCTCGGGCAGTGCCGCTGGCCAGATGTCCCTCCTCCTTGTGTAACACCCAAAAAAACTGCAGCCAAATTATAACTGTGTAGTTTGGAGAGGGGTAGTTTAATGGTATCGGTTCACAGCGGTGCAAGTTAAATTAGTGCCACAGGGAAGTCAAATACGGTGAGAGTGTTTTTAATGGGGGTATGGAAACGTAGGCCCAGCTTTTCAGCATGAAGGGAACGACCGAGCTTTGTTCTTTATTGCTGCTTTGGCTCTGCAGGGTTTGACCCGTCCCCCTCGGCTCCATCGACCCAGCGAGCGAGGTGAGCGGCGGCGGCAGCGCGAGGGCTGTAGCTGCGGCGGTGGGTCCCCCAGCGCGGATTCCGGTTACGGCCCAGCCCGGTCCTGCCGCCCGCGCGCAGGGTGACGCATCTCCCCGTGGCCGCGCTGGGAGGAAGGGGCCAGGCGTTTCCCAGCGCCGGCCGAGGGCTCGCTCTTACGCTAAGAACGCGTTCAACGTGGCATCGGTTAGCCTGAATCCTGACTTTAAGAGCTGAGCTGGCGCTGGCTTTTGCAGGCTGTGCCGTGTTTGGAGCTGAGGCGTTTCCCCAGAATCCTCCTGTAGCTCAGCTCCCGTCCCGTCCCTCGGTCCGACGGAATTCCTCTACTCTCTTCTCTTCTGCGCTACTTTTTTAGCACGCTGAACTCTAACTGGGGAATTTTGTTTTCCAGGTGCCTCGTTGTCGGTGTCTCGTGCTGCTGGAGAGATGCCCCAGCCCAGGTTTGCAGCCGGTGGCGGAGCCCCCCTGAGGGGAAGGGGCCAGCCCTGGGTCTGGGCGTTTCGGGCCTTTTTTGAGGGGGAATAAAAGAAGGGGATGTGTGTGTGTGTGTGTGTGATGATGTCATTTGGGACACAGTGACATCACCAGGGCAGCGATGATGCGGCGGAGGAGCAGGTGAGTGGGGGATGTGGGGGTTACGTGGAGTTCCCCCCAAAAGAGGCGGCTCATGGCCCCAAAACGTCTGAAAGTTCGGTGGAGGGTTGGGGTTAAAACCTGTAACTCCGAGGGCGAGGCACTGAAATAGGGAACAAGCTCTCCTTTTCATAGCTATTGAAAATTAATCATTTCTGTACCTAAAAGGAGCTCAAAGCAAAAGCCTCTCTAGGGAGGCCAGGCCTGTCCTGTCGCGCCCTACGGCTGTGCTGCGCATGCGCCTCCCCCCATTCCGCCCTACGGCGGTGCTGCGCATGCGCCTCCCCCCATTCCGCCGTACGGCGGTGCTGCGCATGCGCCTTCCCCCATTCCGCCGTACGGCGGTGCTGCGCATGCGCCTCCCCCCATTCCGCCGTACGGCTGTTCTGCGCATGCACCTTCCTCCATTCCGCCGTACGGCTGTGTTGCGCATGCGCCTCCCCCCATTCCGCCGTACGGCTGTGCTGCGCATGCGCCTCCCCCCCCCCCCCCCCCCAGTCTGTACTGAGCCATTGCAATAGCTGCCGGGGAGATGGACGGGCGGGTGGGCCAATCAGAGCTCCCATAGGTCAGATCGCCTCGCCGCGCTCCCATTGGTCATGTCCCCTGCAGGGGGTGTGGCGCGGCGGGGATTGACGGCGGCGCCGGGCCAGTGGAACGGTGCTGCTCCAAATAAGAGAGGGGGGGCCGGCGGCCAATGGGCGTGTGCCGTGGGCGGGGCGCTTTGGTAGCTGAGGCGTCCGGGGGAAAATGGCGGCCCGCTCGAAGTCGGAGCCGCGTGGGCCGGGCGGACAGCGGGGCCCGGCTGGCGGGTGCTCGGTTGAGCGGGGCCGCCGCGAGCACGTCGTGAGGCAGCTGGATCGCGTGAAGGTGGGCAGGGGTGAGGGGGGCCTTTGAGGGGGCCCGGCGGAGCGGGGGGGCTCAGGGGGCCCGGACGGTGGGGAGGGGGGTCCTGAGAGTGTGATGGGGGCAAACGATGGGGTCTGAGGGGGTGGCGTTGAAGAGGGTTGGGTAGGGGGTGTGGGGGGCTGAAAGGAGCTGTGGGGGGGGCATGAGGAGAGCCCTACCTGGGGAGTGGGGGGGCGGTGCTGGATAAGCCCTTAGTTTGGGGAGGGGGCCTGTGGCCTGAAGTGGGTGCTGAGTTGGAGAGGGGCTGTGAGGGGGAGATGGGGACGGGCTGAGGGGTGATGGGGGGTGCAGGGGGGCTTGGGGTGGGAGGGGAGGGTCGAGGCATCCCCCGGTGTTTGGGGGTCCCCGTGAGCCTCCCCCCACTGTGCCCCCTCTGGCAGGACAAGGAGCCCTATAGTGAGCTGTACCCGAGGGGCTCAGCGACTCCTCCAAGGTCATTGTCTTCAGCTTCAACGGAACGTCCCCCCTCACTGCCACGTTTCCCCCCCAGCGCAGGCTGCCTGCTCCACACCAGGTGTTCCCCGGGGGCCTGTGCCATCGCTGTCCATGTCACAGGTATGGGACAGATACTGGGACCCCCTGTGGAGCTCTCTGAGACAACCTGGGACCCCCCCAGAGCTCTCTTATACCCTCTGGGATCCCCCAAACCCCCCAGGATCCCCCTGAGACCCCCTAGAATCTCCTGGGACCCCCTGTCCCCCCTGAGAGCTCTGCAGGATGCCCTGAGACCCTTCATGTTCTCCCAGGACCCCTCTGGGACTATCCGGGACCATCTAGGACCTCTCATGTTCCTCCCAGAGCTCTCTGGAGCCTTCTGGGACCCCCCAGGACCTCTCTAGGACCCTCGCACACCCCCTTCAGGACCCTGCAGATCCCTCCTGGAGCCCCCCAGAAAACCCCAGAGCCCTCTTCGACTCCCTGGAGCTCCTCCCCACTACCCACCACATCCCCCTGGGACTGTCCTGGGACCACCCTCTTACCCCCTGAGAGCCCCCCAGAGCCCTCCAGGATCCCTGGGACTCTCCCCCACACCCTTCAGGATGTCCATGAGCCCCCCTGGGCCCCCCAGAGCCTTCTGGGAGCCCCCCCCAGCACCCTCCACATCTCTGTGGGACCCTCGCGGGACCCCCCACGTTCTCTGAGGATCTCCTGGGACCCCCTCATGTTCCCCTCAGGGCTCCCTGGAGACTTCTGGAACCCCTCCAAGCCCTCCAGGATCCCCTGGAGTCCTATGGGTTGCTCTGACACCTGCTCTAAGATCCCCTAGAGCCCCCCAGAGCCCTCTGGGACCCACTGGAGCCCGCCCCCGGTATCCCCCACTGTGGAATAATTACTAAATTGGATAAAAATACAGAAGTACAGCATTGTTCACACATTAAGGAAAAGTATAAAATCAAGAGGCTTCTGAGGTAGAAAACAGCCACAGCCGGCATGAAGAATACAACATCCGCAGTTCCCGGATAAGGTGCTTGTGAAGCTACATGAGGTACGGGGCGGGATGCAATTATTCCGCGGCTTTACCTTATGATGTACAGCAGATACGGGAACGGGACGATACCATGAAACAGATAAGCTGCCAATTAGCTGCCTGCTCGATACTCGGAGCCAACATTTGGTCAAATTTGGATGAAATGCTGTCCTTTGTGCCAACTTTGCTCATTATAATGTCATTATAATACCAAAACACACCTCCATCCCAAAGGCTACCCGCCTCCGAGGTGCGACCACTCCTCCTTGAGTCTGCACCCTGAATTTTTCGTAAACTCTACCTTTAAATGTGAAGCGGGAGAATTTTACACCAATCATAATTAAAGTATTTATGGCTAAAGTCACTCAAACTCCACCTGGAAGGTAACAAATAGTATAAAAATAGCCCGAGAGAGGGGGGATACCCAGGGAAGACACCACCGCGAAGAACTCCATCACTGACTCCTGGGATCAGTCGACGGGCTGAGCCTTTCTTTCCCCCCATAGGGACGCCTTTGGGTAAGACTTAGATTATACCCAGTGTTTCCTTGGGAAACTTAGAAATTTCTCTCGAGAATCTCTCTCCTACATTTATAGCCAGGCCAGATCGTTTATAACTTTGTCGTGCATTTGATATATGTAATAATACTTTCATTTGCACGTGCTTTGCAGACAGTGTATTTATCACCGGCAATCCTAAGAACCGATAGATCTGTTGTTTAAATAAACCGCACTGTTTAAGTAGCTGGTCGTTTGGGTTCCTCACTGAACACGACCAAAGACTCGAGCGTGGCCGTGCTGGTTCACGAGCACGACTAGAGTGAAGGTGCCGTCCACTATTAGTGTATCCAAATCGTAATAGTTTAATACATATAAAAGAGATTGGACTGATAGTGCTGAATTGGGCATCACTCAGAATTTAAACCCAGCCGCACTGAGCCTCCCGCCTCGGTGAGGAGCGTTAGAAGGCAAGAGGTTGAATCTCCTGCCAGAACGGCTTTGTCCCTTTTCACGCAACACCTTCGACAGTGAACGCACTCATCAGAGGCACAGCGAAGAAGACTCGCTTTTCTCTTCTGGCACTTTTCCATATCAGATATATAGCAAGATATTTGGGCAGCACTCTGGAGTGTTAGCATAGACGTTCCACTGGTAGTGAAAGCAGTTCTCAGAGACAAAGAGAAGAACGCTCAGTTTTCCTTCGTAGCGCTTTCCATGTGAGAGTAATTTCCACATTTCCTGCTTTTTAGCCCAGCTCTTTAGAATGTGTTCGCAAAGAGATAACTGGGCTGTGAAAGCACTTACTACAGACATTGAGAACAAGCCCCGCTTTTCCTCCTACCACTTGCAATGTAGGAGATATCGCAAGACAGATGTTTATTTTGAGAAGAGGTCTCTAGAGTGTGAGCAGAGAGGTTCCTGCGGCTGGGAAAGCACTTTTGAGAAACACTAAGAAAAAGCCTGCCTGTTCCCGCCTGGCTCTTTCCGTATAGGATCAGTTTCCCTAATTTTGCTTATTTTGTGTGCAAGTCTCTGGAGAGTTTTACAACTGAGGTTACTGGGGCAGTAAAAAAACCCCCATGTGTGCCTCCGGGGACTGCCGGTATAGGAGCAATGTCTACTTGTTTTAAGCGCAGAGATTACTGGGGCAGTGGAAGCACTTCCTGGAGAGAGTGAGAAAAAAAGACCCACTCTCTGAGAACGGAGCACACGGCACGCAGAGACGGGGCCCTGGGCTGTCCTGGCACCTTCAGCCTCGAAACCACCCTCTCTCTTGCCCCAGGGCCGCCCTCAAAAATTACCGTATGTCCGGAGATTGCTGCCACACCCAAGGAGCCACGAGGGAAAACTGTGGCTTGTTTTAAAGCTCTTTACAAACCGCTTGCTTCGCTGCACAGAGCTTGGCGTTCCAGGCTTGCCTGCCGCCTTCAACACAAAAAACTGACAAATCCAAACCTAAAAATCAAAAATCGAACAGCAAACACTCAAAAAATTTAACTACAAAACCAGAAAATCCAACTCAAAATCTGAATGAAAAACCGAATATCTACCCCAAAAATTCCAATATGAAAATTCCAACCCCAAAATTCCATCCAAAAATCCAACGCAAAAAACTGAAAAATCCTAACCCAAAATACAAATAAATAAACCCATAATTGCCCCGCCAGTAAAAATGCAATCCCCTTGCAGAAACCCCCAAGAAATGTCCCCCCTTATGGGATCAATTCCATCCCCACGTTGCCCATAATATCACCAAAATAGCGTTTTAGAAGTGTAGGACGACGGTCCAATATTTTAAAATACTACCGAAAAAATAACCCTCAATGCTTCAAATACCCCCCAAAAATGGCCACGACCCCTAAAGAAACGCCAAAATATCAACGAAATTGCATATTCCACTGGACCCCGCCGAGATGTCCACCACCGAGGGCACCCAGGTGTCCGGGACCCGCCCCCCCTTCCCCCGAGCGTCCCCCCCCCGAGGTGGTTACTAGGAGATAACTGGAAGTCGTGGAGGGTAACTGACAGCACTGGGGTGTTACTGGGAGCGCTGGGCTGTAGTTATGTGAAGCACTGAAGACCACTGGGAGGTTACTGGGAGCACTGGGACCACTGAGTGCTTACTGGGAGGTTACTAGCTACCCAGCTGGTGACCCCCTCCCAAACTATAGGACACCCCCTCCAATCTATGGCTCCCTCCAAATTTGCCCTCCACCCCAAATTTCGGGACCCACTAATTTCTCCCTCACCCCCCCCCCCCCATAGCAACCCCAAATCTATGGGAACTCCCCAATAGGCCCCCGCCCCCCATCTGTGCCCCCCTCAAAATCTGGGGACCCCCCCTACCCGCCCTTGCTGTGCTCGCTCTGCTCCTCCCCAGGGGACCCAGGCGTCCGGGTGCGGGGGTGGATTGAGGGGGGGATGGGGCTCGCCCGGATGCCCGGGGCCCCCCCGGACACCCCCCTCCCCCCAAGGCCTGCGTGTGCCTCAGTTTCCCCCGAGCGTGCGCGCGGGCGAGTCACTCCCCGCACGCCCGGCGCCCCCCCTCCCCGCCGGGCGCTGTCGCGACAAGGAAAGCGCGGCCGGAAGGCGCAAAGCGGGGGCGGGGCCGAGGGGCGGGGGCGTGGCCACGGCGGGGAGCGCGCGGCGGCGTTTGGGCGGGAGCAGCGCGCGGCGGCGGCTCCGCGTGCTCAGGCCGGTCCGTCCCCGGGCCCTCGGGCGTCCCCTCACCCCCCCCGCGGGCCCCCCCGAGGTCCCGCTCCCGTCCCCCGGGTACCCTCAGACCCCCGAGCACCCGCAGCCCCCGCCCCCTCCCCTCAGTCTTCCACCCGCCGAAACCCTCGTGCGCATCCTGGAGCGAATCTTTGTGCGAGCCCTTGTGCCAACACCCCCGTGCACCAGCACCCCTCCCCCTCTGCACCCCCCAGCCCCTTCCCAGATCCCCCCCGGAACCCTCGTGTGAGTTCTCATGCAGACCCTCAGGCGAATTCTCGTTCGAGACCCCGCACACAACCCCCCACCCCCCTCCCCCCCTCCCAATCCCCCCTCAACCCCCTCCCCCATCACCATTGCCTCCCCCAGCCCCTACCACAGGCCCTCAGGGAAACCCTCGTTGAAAAGCCCGTGCACAACATCCGGCCTCTTCCACCCTCAAATCCCCCGTCAAACCCCTCCCCCATCCCCCAATCCCCCCCACGGACCCTCGTGCAAACCCTCCTGTGAATCCCTGTGTAAACCCTTGCGCAAGGCCTCGTGTGACTCCTCGTGCAAGGCCCCTCGTGTGCCACCCCCGTCCCCCAATTTCCCCTCAACCCCCTCCCCCAAATCTCTATCCCCAGCGCTATCAGAACCCTTGTGCAAGCCCTTGTGCAAATCCCCGTGCAAATACTAATGCGAGCCCTGTTGTGCGCCACCGCCCCCCCTCCCATCCCCCACCCCACATGAGCCCTCGTGCAAACCCTCGTGCAAACCCTCACGTACCATCATCCTCCCCCTCCCCAACCCTCAAATCCCTGCCAGCCCCTCCCCCCCACCTCCCCGTGAACCCTCCTGCAAACCCCCCCCCACCAGCCTCCCCGCCCCCTCCCCCCAACAGCCCCTCGCCCAACCCCCGTCAACCCTCGTGCAAACCCTCGTGCAAGGCCTCGTGTGAACCATTGTGCAGCAGCACAACTGACAGAGCTGCCGTCACAGCACCGTGGTGGAGCGTGACTGGAGTGCTGCGTTGGATGGCTATAAACGCTTCCGAAGGGCTCCGGGGAGACCTTAGAGCAGCCTCCCGGTACCTGGGGGGGCTCCAGGAGAGACGGGGAGGCACCCTGGAGCAGGGAGGGGAGCCACAGGACAGAGGGTAGCGGTGTTAAGCTGAAAGAGGGGAGATTTGGATGAGATCTGAGGAAGAAATTCTTGGCTGTGACGGGGGTGAGCCCCTGGCCCAGGGTGCCCAGAGAAGCTGTGGCTGCCCCATCCCTGGAGGGGTTCAAGGCCAGGCTGGACGGGGCTTGGAGCAGCCTGGGCTGGTGGGAGGTGTCCCTGCCCAGGGCAGGGGTGGCACTGGGTGGGCTTTAAGGTCCCTCCCAACCCAAACCGTTCTGTGATTCTGTGATTAATTCTAGGACAGCCCAGGAAGGAGAGGCGGTGGAGCGGCCCTCTGGGTTAGGGAATGTTATGAACGTCCCTTTTACGGGCACACAGACAAATATGTGGCTCCAGTAAAGCAGGAGAACATCCACTCTCGTAAGAGCTGGTGCGGATATAGAGGTGGATGAACGAGAGGCTCGCCTAGTTAAAATTTCCCTCCTTGAGTTTAAATACTCGCAAGACACCGGCATTCCTCAGTGGGCGATAGCTGGGACTCGAGGGGGGTTGACTTGCGCTGGCCGCCCAGTCCTCGAGGTGTTTGCCTGAGCGGCTCCTGACTCGGGGGAGGTGCTGGCCACAGCCCGCTGTGATCTGGGAGAGCTGGAAGGGTCTCGCTGGAATCGCTACTTACAGGGTCTGAGATAACTGACTTTTGTCAGGTATTTTTCCACTCTGGTCCAACTGGGACACTGGGATACGCTGGTACTTTTCCACTCCCGACCCAGAGTCGATGGCTCAGAGCAATCAGGATCCCGTAGGACCGTAGTGGAGACACCACTTTAGATGGAGCCGATTCTGCCCTACCTGTGAAAGCAAGCTCAAAACCCCCAAATTTCTGTGATCCGAATTCCAGCAGCGCCAGCTTTGTTCCCGTTTCCCTGTAAATCCCTGAGCAGCTGAGCAGCGTGGCTGTCGGTGCTCCAGGGAATAGACCGGAGCTGGCGGGGTCTCTGCCGTGTCCTGCCGGTCTCCAGCACTGGCGGCGCTGGGTGAGTCGTGTTTAGGGGCCAGCTCTGAAGGCCGTGGCGCAGAGCGTCCACGCTTTAGCCAAGGGGTTTGTTGCAGGACAAGCTGGTCTGGCTTCAGAGTCTGGTTTGCGCCGGGGAGACGTCGCTGTGGGTTGTTTTTCTCCAGAGATCTCCTGGGTCTGTAGCCTAAGGGAAGCAAAAGCAGCTGAAGCGGGATCAGGAAAGACCCTCATGCGTTAGCAGCTCTCCTCTAGCGACGTCTGAGACCCTTCTGCTGTTGGCGTTCAGACTCTTCTACAGCAACGCAGAGGACGTCGGTGCTTGTGCTGATTATCAACCCAGAAGGTTTCTTGGAATGTGCTGACGGTGCGTTGAGACGGTAACAGTGCCCTGTTCGTGTATCGTTCTGCCTTTGTATCTGTGACAGGATCCTCTGAAGTGCTACGGAATTCCGTATTAATGTACATTATGATTTTTGGATTGGATTTTGGATGGGATTTTTGGGGTTGGATTTTGGTTGGTTTTTGGGGCTTGGATTTTGGGGTGGATTTGGGGTTTTTTAGGGGTTGGGTTTATTGGATTGGATTTTGGATTGGATTTTTGCGTTTGGATTTTGGTTTGGTTGGATTTTTTGGGGAGTTGGATTTTTTGAGTTGGATTTTGGGTTGGATTTTTAGATTGGATTTTTGGGGTTGGATTTTTCATTTTTTGTTGTTGGCATTTTGTTGTTGGATATTTTGGTTGGATTTTTGGGGTTGGATTTTTTGGGGTGGATTTTGTGGTTTTTGAGTTTGATTTTGAGTTGGATTTTGGGATTTTTAGGTTGAATTCTTTTGAGTTTTTGAGTTTGGATTTTTCAGGTTGGATTTCTGGGGGTTTTGAGTTGGATTTTCAGGTTGGATTTTTGGGGTTGGATTTTGGGTTGGTTGGATTTTGGGGGTTGGATTTTTGGGGGTTTTGAGTTGGATTTTCGGGTTGGATTTTTGGAGTGGATTTTGTTTTTTTTTGAATTGGATTTTTGAATTTTTTTGGGGGGGTTGGGTTTTTTAGATTGCGTTTTTTTGAGGTTGGATTTTTGGGGTTGGATTTTGGAGTTGGATTTTGGGGTTTGGATTTTTCATATTGGATTCTTTAGGGGGGATATTGGTTTTACTTGGATTTTGAATTGGATTTTGGGGTTTTGGAGTTAAATTTTTTTGAGTTTTTGGGCTGGATTTTTGGATTTTTGGGGTTGGATTTTTCAGTTTGTTGAGTTGCATTTTGGGTTGGAATTTTTGGGTTGGATGTTTTTGGGTTGGATTTTCAAGTTGTTTTTTTGGACTGGATTTTGGATTGGAATTTGGGGGTTGGATTTTAGATTGGATTCTTGCGGTTGGATTTCTAGGGCTGGATTTTTCAGGGAGGATTTTGGTTTTTTTGGCTTGCAATTTTTTGGGTTGGACATTGGAGTTGGATTTTTGGGGTTGGATTTTTCGTTGAATTTTTCGTTTAATCCATCCCAAAAATATCACACCCAAAAAAATCCAACCCCAAAAATCCAACCCCAAGAGTCCAACCCCAGGAATCCAAATCAAAACCCCCCCAAAATGCAACTCCAGAAATACAACCACAAAAATCCAATCACAAAAATCCGATCCAATATCCAACCCCACAAATCCAACCAAAAAAAGGAAAAATCCAAGCCAAAAAAATCACACACCCAAAAATCCAACCCCAAGAGTCCAACCCCAGGAATCCAAATCAAAAACCCCCCAAAATGCAACTCCAGAAATACAACCACAAAAATCCAATCACAAAAATCCGATCCAATATCCAACCCCACAAATCCAACCAAAAAAAGGAAAAATCCAAGCCAAAAAAATCACACACCCAAAAATCCAACCCAAAAATTCCATCCCAAAAAAACCAAAATCCAACCGAAAAGCCAACTCAAAAAACCCAAAATCCACCCCAGAACCCAACCCAAACGACTCAAAATCCCAGGCTTCAAGGCCAGCTTGCACGGGCTTGGAGGAACCTGACCTGCTTGAAGATGGCCCTTCCCATGGCAGCCCCACCACTGCGCGCTGCACGTCAGCGGTTGCCATGCCACCACCGCCACACAATCAGCGCTGGCCCTGCCGCTGTAATGTCACAATGGCTGCCTGACACACCCACGCAGGGGGAAAAATCCAACCCCAAAAATCCAACCCCAAGACACCAATCCCCAAAATCCAATCCAAAACCCAATCCAAAAAACCAACTCCAAAATCCAACCCATAAACATCCAACCCAAAAATTCCAACCCAAAATCCAACCCAACAAATGGAAAAATACAACCCAAAAAATCCAACACAAAAATCCAACTCAAAACCTCCAAAATCCAACCCCCAAAATCCAACATGAAAACATCCAATCCAAAAAACCTAACCCCAAAAAACCCAAAATCCAAACCAAAAAACTCAAAGTCCACCCCAAAAATCCAACATGAAAAATCCAACCCCAAAAATCCAAAAATCCAACCCCAAAAACTCAAAACAATTTAACCCCAAAACCCCAAAATCCAATTCAAAATCCAACTCAAAAAACCCAATATCCACCCCCAAAATTCCAACATGAAAAATCCAACCCCCAAAATCCAACTCCAAATTCCAACCCAAAAAAATCCAACCCAGAAATTCCAACCCAAAAAACTGAAAAATCCAACCCGAAAAATCCAACGTGAAAATCCAACTCAAAAACTCCAAAAATCCAACCCAAAAAATCCAACCCCAAAAACTGAAAAATATTTAACCCCAAAACCCCAAAATGCAATTCAAAATCCAATTCAAAATTCCCAATATCCACCCTAAAAAATCCAACACAAAAAATGCAACCCCAAATATCCAACCCCCAAAAAACCCCAAAAATCCAACCCCCACAAAGAAATCCACCCCAAAAATCCAATCACAAAAATCCAAACTACCCAAAATCCAACCCCAAAAATTCAATTACAAACCCCCAAAAATTCAACCCAAAAAATCCAACTCCAAAATTCTGAAAATCCAACCCCAAAAACTCAAAAGACTTCAACCTAAAAGCTACAAAATCCAACCTCAAAAATCCAACTCAAAAGACACAAAATCCAACCAGAAAAAATCCAACCCAAAAATTCCAATGCAAAATCCAACCCAAAAAACTGAAAAATCCAACCTGAATATCCAACTCAAAAACCCAAAATCCAACCCCAAAAATCAAACTCCAAAATCCAACCCAAAAAACTGAAAAATCAAACCCAAAAAATGCAACACGAAAATCCAGCTAAAAAGCCCCCAAAATACAACCCAAAATCCAACCCCAAAAATCCAATCCAAAATCCAACTCAAAAAAAACCAAAAAATCCAAACCCCAAAAAATCCAACCCCAAAAAATCCCACCCAAAAATTCCAACCAAAAAGCCCCAAAATGCAATTCAAAGTCCAACTCAAAAAAAGCCAATATCCATCCCAAAAATTCCAACATGAAAAATCCAACCCGAAAAAACCAACCCCCGAAAATCCAACCCGAAAAATCCAACCCCCAAAATGAAAAAAATTTAACCCCAAAGCCCCAAAATGCAATTCAAAATCCAACTCAAAAAAACCAATATCCACCCTAAAAAAATCCAACACGAAAAATGCAACCCCAAAAATCCAACCTGAAAGATCCAACTCCAACGATCCAGAAATCCGGAGAGTCAGCCAATTCCATACTTCTTGACATCTGTAATCCATATTATCTTCTTGTACCTCATGTAAAACCTGAGTATGTTCCCAAACGTCTTTCAGATCCGTCGCAATTCCTCCAGACGGGGCCACACAAACGCAGCAGCTGGTGCTCACCACCGTGCAACCCCCTCCCCGTGACGCTGAAATCCTGTCACGGGCAATTCTGGTGTGAACTGTCGTTCTGGCAATTGGAGAAACCTCTTCCTGTAGCGCTTAATTGCATCCATTGTTGGGCTCTGGACAAATTCCAGTTCAGTCGGCCCCAGTAATCACTTGGATGTTCATCAGGGGTTTGTCTACATTCCAGGACTTTTGACCAATTAGCTACTTTTTCACCTGCTTGTCGGACTGCTTCTACTAACTAACTGTTGGATAGCAGCCCGACGAGCTCTCCTCCCTTCCGCAGGTGCTAAATTCCACTCGGGATCTTGTGCAGGCCAGGGATTTAACCCTTGACCTCCCTGGGCAGTTTCTCTATCTTGTTGGAGAATTTTTTCTCTCTCCTCCGCTTGAAATAATTCTCGCAGCAGAGTTCGCGTGTCATTCCGGTTGGGGGTACAATCGGTAACAATTCCCGACAATAACTGAGCACATTTCTCAGCATCATCCCGCAGCCGAGGCGTTTTAGACTGCCAGGCTACTAAATCACCTTGTTTCCAAGGCTCGTGTTTCATCACTGCGGTAACCGCAGGGACTTCGGCGGGTGCACCAGGACCTGCCCTTGGGTTTGGGATGTGTTCCAAATGCAGAGGGTACATCCCGGCATTTCTGGGAGGCATATCGCTTGCTCCGAATTCGGGGGCCGAGGGGACTAGATTTCCCTCGGTTTTTGAAAGGGGGGTCTTCCCCCTTTGTTGAGCCCAGTTATACCAAATATACCAATAATTGATATCTTGACTTCCTGAATCTTCTAAAATTCGCCTCAAAAATTTTAACTTATGGGGTTTGAAAGGCCCTTTAGGAGGCCATAAATCCATTGGTCCTCCTCCTCGAGCTCTGTCAGGAATGGCCATTCCTCCTGGCACAACGTTGCCAATTTTCGTTTCCGTAACGCCCGTGCCAAGGATATCTTTTTCCAATTCTCTAAAACCTCAGCAAGGGGCGTCCTCCTTTCAATGCTGAGTGTTGACCCCATCTTTATTTCTGTACTATAGTATAAATCGCAAGTTTAAACACAAGAGTATGCCAGTAGAATTCTGTCTGGAATTACCCGTGCCCAAGCCTCTTAGGTGAACTCACCTGATTTGCCGGCAATTCGAGTGTTGGAAACGGGTCTGTCCAGAGGAATCTCTGGCTCGTCCTCTCTTGTGTCCCAGAGTCCCAGCTGGGTCGCCAAAATCTGTTAAAGACTTTCACCGCTCGGTGGGTACCTCTAGGTTTGCGTTATTGGCAACTCGGAGTTGGGCCATCTCCTCAGTGAGTGGCCAAGGCTGACGAGGAATCATCTCGTTTATACACAGTTAAAACAAACATTACATCACTGGCATTTCTGTCCAAGAGGGGCTGGGTGTTCCCTTACGGCTTCTCAGTTCTCCATTCTTTAGGAACTTCAAAAGTCCATCCGATTCCTCTGCCTGGGGTGATTCTTCCTCGTCTCGTTCCAGTTCCCCTTTTGAAGTTGCAGCTCCCGGGCGCGGTCTCTGGTCACCACAGTCTCTTGTCTTCCTTAAACAATCTTTACCTGTAGGATTCTTAGAAATTTAAGACATTCTATTAATGATATGCTTTAGTCTGTGTCTAAACCTTTCCCAAGTTAATCCCTTATTTCCTATCTATTATTCTGTCCTGTGCCTGCTATCTCCCGTTGGTTCAGCCTGACTGGGTTTTCAGCCAGCCGTGGGAAGGGCTGTACAAAGGACAACTGAGCAGTACGTTGCTTAGTATTGTTCTTACCACCTGCATATTATTAATCAAGTCCCACAATACCGTCATCTCTCTACTCGCTGATACAGAATTATTTCCTACGCTAAAGCTTAATCTTGGTCACGGTTCGCTGTTGCGTTGCCTGGGAGTCTACAAGGCTATTTTCTTTTACAGGGATTCAAAGGCTTTGCTGGGACCCCAAAATCTCCATCCCAGAATTCAAAAATCTCTGCTGAGGATCCTAAATCTCCATCCCAGGGGTCCAAAACCTTCCCTGGAATCCAAAACTCCCATCCTCCCAGATCCAAAACCCCTACCAAGGATCTAAAACCTCCATCCCCAGGACCCAAAACTCCTCTCAAGGACCCAAAACCTCCACCAGGATCCAAAACTTTCATCCCAGTGTGAGAAACGCTCCTTTTCCAATACCAACGGCTCAGGCAGTGAACGATACGAAGCACATTTTAGTTGAACATTCTTAGAAGAACGGGTGACCTGGCAAGTAGGCACATGTTCAGTTCTTGAAACAAACCTTTTTATTTCCTAATCCCGGCCAAATTTTCCCTCCCCTGTTTCCCATTGGTTGGGTACTCCAGGGTTCACAGTCCGTCCGAGGCACCTCAAATCCTTCGCGGATGTCTTGCCTCTGTTTACTTCTCCTTATGCTACACCTAAAGGCATTATCTGACTAGTTTAGTTCTCTCCTTTTTGGTACAATTGCTCTGTGTCATTAGCCCTGGTTAAATGTTTGACTCCCCTTCTACACACTAATATGGGACAAATCAGTTTGTCCTTTTGTCTGTGGGATCAGAGATGCTCTACAGGCCTTTCTGGAGCCTCTTTGTCTTAGTCATTCCCTTGTCGTGTCGCCTCTGATGGAAATGGCTTTTCCCCTCTGCAAAAGCAACACCTGCCTTTCTTACACCAGGATCCAAAGCCTCCATCTCCAGGGATCCAAAACCCCCACCAAAGATCCAAAATCTTCATCAGGATCCAAAATCTCTGTCCCTGGGATTCAAAACCTCCACCAGGATCCAAAATCTCCATTCCAGAGATCCAAAGCCTTCCCTGGCATGCAAAACTTCCATCCCTGGGATTCAGAATCTACATCCCCAGGTTTTAAAAGCTTTGCTGGGATCCAAAATCACCATCCCCAGGATCGAAACCTCCACCAAGACCCAAAACCTCCATCCCTGGGATCCAAAATCTCCATCCCCAGAACTCAGAACCTTCACTGAAATCCAAAACCTCCACCAGCATGCAAAACCTCCATCCCAGGGACCCAAAACCTCCTTCCCTGGGATCCAAAATCTCCATCCCCAGGGATCTAAAACCTCCAACAGGATCCAAAACCTCCACCACTGGGACCCAAAACCTCCACCAGGATCCAAAAGCTCCATCCCAGGGACCCAAAACCTCCTTCCCCAGGGACCCAAAATCTCCTTCCCCAGGGATCTAAAACCTCCAACAGGATCCAAAACCTCCACCACTGGGACCCAAAACCTCCACCAGGATCCACAAGCTCCATCCCCAGGACCCAAAACCTCCATCCCCAGGACCCAAGAGCTCCACCAGGACCCAAAACCTCCATCCCCGGGACCCAAAACCTCCCGGTTTTCCCTGTAAAATCCCCCCCACCAGCTGCCATACCCGATTCCATCTTATTTAATATGGTGCTGGCGCATTTCAAGAAGGCTTTTTCCATGTTTTCCCCCGTCAGGGCGCTGGTCTCCAGGAACATCACCTCTAACGAGGACCCAAAGGTTCGTTACTTCGTCCCGTAATTAGCGTGTCATGTCCTATGTCCCGTGTCCCGTCCCCCCCCTCCCCGAGGTTTCTCCCCTCACCGTTCTCCTGGGTGAACCGCGAAGCCTCCAGGAACGTCACCTCCCGATCGACATCCAAGTCCTTATTCCCACAGACAATGATGACGATATTGGGGCTGGCGAGGGTTCGGGCGTCCGTCAACCAGCTGGTCAACGCGTTGTAGGTCTCCTGTCTGGATGGGGGGGGACAGGGGAGGGGGGGGAGAAAAAGAGGGGTGCTGAACCCCCAAGTTTTGCCCCCAGCACCCACGGCAGGGTGGGGGGGTCGCGGTGTCACCCACCTGGTGATGTTGTAGGCGAGGAGCGCCCTGGTAGTAGCTTTGGGTCACTGACCTGAATAGACCCCCTATAGAGCCCCTCAGACCCCCTGTAGGGCCCCATAGACCCTCTCTATAGGGTCCCATCCCACACAGGGACCCACAGACCCCCTAGAGAGCACCCTAGACGCCCTATGGGGCCCCACAGACCACTTATAAAGACCCCAGGCCCCCGATGGGGCCCCAGAGACACCCCCATCCTCCACAGGGCCCCACAGACCCCCTAGAGGGCCCCATGCACCTCCATCAGGATCCAAAACTTCAATCCCCGCGACCCAAAACCTCCACTGGCATCCAAAATCTCCATCCCAGGATCCAAAGCCTCCAGCTCCAGGGATCCAAAACCTCTACCAAGGATCAGAAACCTCCATCCCCGCGATGGAAAACCTCCACTGGGATCAAAAGCCTCCATCTCCAGGGATACAAAACGTCCATCGCTGGGATTCAAAACCTTCACTGGGACCCCAAAATCTCCATCCCCGGATTCAAAAATCTCTGCTGAGGATCCACAAACTCCGTCCCCGGGATTCACAACCTCCCGCAGCATCTGAAACCTCCATCCCAGGGATCCAAAACCTTCCCGGAGATCCAAAACTTCCATCCTCCCAGATCCAAAACCCCTACCAAGGATCAAAAACCTCCATCCCAGGGACCCAAAACTCCTGTCAAGGACCCAAAACCTCCACGGGGATCCAAAACTTCCGTCCCAGGATATAAAACCTCCATCTCCAGGGACCCAAAACCCCTACCAAAGATCCAAAACCTCCACCAGGATCCAAAATCTCCATCCCAGAGATCCAAAGCCTTCCCTGGCATGCAAAACTTCCATCCCAGGCATTCAGAATCTCCGTCCCCAGGATTTAAAAGCTTGGCTGGGATCCAAAATCTCCATCCCCTGGATTCAAACCTCCACCAAGATCCAAAACCTCCACTGGGATTCAGCATCTCCATCCCTGGACCCAAAACCTCCACCAGAATCCAAAACCTCCAGCCCCAGAAGCCAGAGTCTCCACTGGGATTCAAAATCTCCATCCCAGGACCCAAAATCTCCAGGGAACCAAAACCTTCGTCAGCATCCAAATCTCCATCCCCGGGACCCGAAACCTCCACCAGGATCCAAAGCCTTCCCTGGCATTCACAACTTCCATCGCAGGGATTCAAAATCTCCATCCCTGGGATTTAAAAGCTTCGCTGGGATCCAAAATCTCCATCCCCAGGACACAAACCTCCTGTCAAGGACCCACAACCTCCACCGGGATCCAAAACCTCCATCCCCGGGACCCAAAACCTCCACCGGAATCCAAGATCTCCATCCCCGGGACCCAAACCTCCTGTCAAGGACCCACAACCTCCACCGGGATCCAAAACTTACATCCCCGCGACCCAAAACCTCCACTGGCACCCAAAATCTCCGTCCCAGGATCCAAAGCCTCCAGCTCCAGGGATCCAAAACCCCTACCAAGGATCAAAAACCTCCATCCCGGGGACCCAAAACTCCTGTCAAGGACCCAAAACCTCCACGGGGATCCAAAACTTCCATCCCAGGATATAAAACCTCCATCTCCAGGGACCCAAAACCCCTACCAAAGATCCAAAACCTCCACCAGGATCCAAAATCTCCATCCCAGAGATCCAAAGCCTTCCCTGGCATGCAAACCTTCCATCCCAGGCATTCAGAATCTCCGTCCCCAGGATTTAAAAGCTTGGCTGGGATCCAAAATCTCCATCCCCTGGATTCAAACCTCCACCAAGACCCAAAACCTCCATCCCTGGGATCCAAAACCTCCACTGGGATTCAATATCTCCATCTCTGGGATCCAAAATCTCCATCCCCAGAACTCAGAACCTTCACTGAAATCCAAAACCTCCACTGGGATCCAAAACCTCCATCCCAGGGACCCAAAACCTCCTGCCCCACGGATCTCAAACTTTCAACAGGATCCAAAACCTCCATCACTGCGACCCAAAACCTCCACCAGGATCCAAAATCTCCATCCCAGAGATCCAAAGCCTTCCCTGGCATGCAAAACTTCCATCCCAGGCATTCAGAATCTCCGTCCCCAGGATTTAAAAGCTTGGCTGGGATCCAAAATCTCCATCCCCCGCATTCATACCTCCACCAAGATCCAAAACCTCCGTCCCCGCGGATCCAAAACCTCCATTGCGATTCAGCATCTCCATCCCTGGACCCAAAACCTCCACCAGAATCCAAAACCTCCAGCCCCAGAAGCCAGAGTCTCCACTGGGATTCAAAATCTCCATCCCAGGATCCAAAATCTCCAGGGAACCACAACCTTCATCAGCATCCAAATCTCCATCCCCGGGACCCGAAACCTCCACCAGGATCCAAAGCCTTCCCTGGCATTCACAACTTCCATCCCAGGGATTCAAAATCTCCATCCCTGGGATTTAAAAGCTTCACTGGGATCCAAAGTCTCCATCCCCAGGACCCAAACCTCCTGTCAAGGACCCACAACCTCCACCGGGATCCAAAACATCCATCCCCGGGACCCAAACCTCCTGTCAAGGACCCAAAACCTTCACTGGGACCCCAAAATCTCCATCCCCGGATTCAAAAATCTCTGCTGAGGATCCACAAACTCCGTCCCCGGGATTCACAACCTCCCGCAGCATCCGAAACCTCCATCCCAGGGATCCAAAACCTTCCCGGAGATCCAAAACTTCCATCCTCCCAGATCCAAAACCCCTACCAAGGATCAAAAACCTCCATCCCAGGGACCCAAAACTCCTGTCAAGGACCCAAAACCTCCACGGGGATCCAAAACTTCCGTCCCAGGATATAAAACCTCCATCTCCAGGGACCCAAAACCCCTACCAAAGATCCAAAACCTCCACCAGGATCCAAAATCTCCATCCCAGAGATCCAAAGCCTTCCCTGGCATGCAAAACTTCCATCCCAGGCATTCAGAATCTCCGTCCCCAGGATTTAAAAGCTTGGCTGGGATCCAAAATCTCCATCCTCCGCATTCATACCTCCACCAAGATCCAAAACCTCCGTCCCCGCGGATCCAAAACCTCCACTGGGATTCAGCATCTCCATCCCTGGACCCAAAACCTCCACCAGAATCCAAAACCTCCAGCCCCAGAAGCCAGAGTCTCCACTGGGATTCAAAATCTCCATCCCAGGATCCAAAATCTCCAGGGAACCAAAACCTTCGTCAGCATCCAAATCTCCATCCCCGGGACCCAAAACCTCCACCAGGATCCAAAGCCTTCCCTGGCATTCACAACTTCCATCCCAGGGATTCAAAATCTCCATCCCTGGGATTTAAAAGCTTCGCTGGGATCCAAAATCTCCATCCCCAGGACCTAAACCTCCTGTCAAGGACCCACAACCTCCACCGGGATCCAAAACATCCATCCCCGGGACCCAAAACCTCCACCTGGATCCAAAATCTCCAACCACAGGACCCAAACCTCCTGTCAAGGACCCAAAACCTCCACCAGGATCCAAAACTTCCATCCCCGCGACCCAAAACCTCCACTGGCATCCAAAATCTCCGTCCCAGGATCCAAAGCCTCCAGCTCCAGGGATCCAAAACCTCTACCAAGGATCAGAAACCTCCATCCCCGCGATGCAAAACCTCCACTGGGATCAAAAGCCTCCATCTCCAGGGATACAAAACGTCCATCGCTGGGATTCAAAACCTTCACTGGGACCCCAAAATCTCCATCCCCGGATTCAAAAATCTCTGCTGAGGATCCACAAACTCCGTCCCCGGGATTCACAACCTCCCGCAGCATCCGAAACCTCCATCCCAGGGATCCAAAACCTTCCCGGAGATCCAAAACTTCCATCCTCCCAGATCCAAAACCCCTACCAAGGATCAAAAACCTCCATCCCAGGGACCCAAAACTCCTGTCAAGGACCCAAAACCTCCACCAGGATCCAAAACTTCCATCCCAGGATCCAAAACCTCCATCTCCAGGGACCCAAAACCCCTACCAAAGATCCAAAACCTCCACCAGGATCCAAAATCTCCATCCCAGAGATCCAAAGCCTTCCCTGGCATGCAAAACTTCCATCCCAGGCATTCAGAATCTCCGTCCCCAGGATTTAAAAGCTTGGCTGGGATCCAAAATCTCCATCCCCCGCATTCAAACCTCCACCAAGATCCAAAACCTCCACTGGGATTCAGCATCTCCATCCCTGGACCCAAAACCTCCACCAGAATCCAAAACCTCCAGCCCCAGAAGCCAGAGTCTCCACTGGGATTCAAAATCTCCATCCCAGGATCCAAAATCTCCAGGGAACCAAAACCTTCGTCAGCATCCAAATCTCCATCCCCGGGACCCGAAACCTCCACCAGGATCCAAAGCCTTCCCTGGCATTCACAACTTCCATCCCAGGGATTCAAAATCTCCATCCCTGGGATTTAAAAGCTTCGCTGGGATCCAAAATCTCCATCCCCAGGACCCAAACCTCCTGTCAAGGACCCACAACCTCCACCGGGATCCAAAACTTACATCCCCGCGACCCAAAACCTCCACTGGCACCCAAAATCTCCGTCCCAGGATCCAAAGCCTCCAGCTCCAGGGATCCAAAACCCCTACCAAGGATCAAAAACCTCCATCCCGGGGACCCAAAACTCCTGTCAAGGACCCAAAACCTCCACGGGGATCCAAAACTTCCATCCCAGGATATAAAACCTCCATCTCCAGGGACCCAAAACCCCTACCAAAGATCCAAAACCTCCACCAGGATCCAAAATCTCCATCCCAGAGATCCAAAGCCTTCCCTGGCATGCAAAACTTCCATCCCAGGCATTCAGAATCTCCGTCCCCAGGATTTAAAAGCTTGGCTGGGATCCAAAATCTCCATCCCCTGGATTCAAACCTCCACCAAGACCCAAAACCTCCATCCCTGGGATCCAAAACCTCCACTGGGATCCAAAATCTCCATCCCCAGAACTCAGAACCTTCACTGAAATCCAAAACCTCCACTGGGATCCAAAACCTCCATCCCAGGGACCCAAAACCTCCTGCCCCACGGATCTCAAACTTTCAACAGGATCCAAAACCTCCATCACTGCGACCCAAAACCTCCAGAAGGATCCAAAATCTCCATCCCAGAGATCCAAAGCCTTCCCTGGCACGCAAAACTTCCATCCCAGGCATTCAGAATCTCCGTCCCCAGGATTTAAAAGCTTGGCTGGGATCCAAAATCTCCATCCCCTGGATTCAAACCTCCACCAAGACCCAAAACCTCCATCCCTGGGATCCAAAACCTCCACTGGGATTCAATATCTCCATCTCTGGGATCCAAAATCTCCATCCCCAGAACTCAGAACCTTCACTGAAATCCAAAACCTCCACTGGGATCCAAAACCTCCATCCCAGGGACCCAAAACCTCCTGCCCCACGGATCTCAAACTTTCAACAGGATCCAAAACCTCCATCACTGCGACCCAAAACCTCCACCAGGATCCAAAATCTCCATCCCAGAGATCCAAAGCCTTCCCTGGCACGCAAAACTTCCATCCCAGGCATTCAGAATCTCCGTCCCCAGGATTTAAAAGCTTGGCTGGGATCCAAAATCTCCATCCCCTGGATTCATACCTCCACCAAGATCAAAAACCTCCGTCCCCGCGGATCCAAAACCTCCACTGGGATTCAGCATCTCCATCCCTGGACCCAAAACCTCCACCAGAATCCAAAACCTCCAGCCCCAGAAGCCAGAGTCTCCACTGGGATTCAAAATCTCCATCCCAGGATCCAAAATCTCCAGGGAACCACAACCTTCGTCAGCATCCAAATCTCCATCCCCGGGACCCGAAACCTCCACCAGGATCCAAAGCCTTCCCTGGCATTCACAACTTCCATCCCAGGGATTCAAAATCTCCATCCCTGGGATTTAAAAGCTTCGCTGGGATCCAAAACATCCATCCCCGGGACCCAAACCTCCTGTCAAGGACCCAAAACCTTCACTGGGACCCCAAAATCTCCATCCCCGGATTCAAAAATCTCTGCTGAGGATCCACAAACTCCGTCCCCGGGATTCACAACCTCCCGCAGCATCTGAAATCTCCATCCCAGGGATCCAAAACCTTCCCGGAGATCCAAAACTTCCATCCTCCCAGATCCAAAACCCCTACCAAGGATCAAAAACCTCCATCCCAGGGACCCAAAACTCCTGTCAAGGACCCAAAACCTCCACGGGGATCCAAAACTTCCGTCCCAGGATATAAAACCTCCACCTCCAGGGACCCAAAACCCCTACCAAAGATCCAAAACCTCCACCAGGATCCAAAATCTCCATCCCAGAGATCCAAAGCCTTCCCTGGCATGCAAAACTTCCATCCCAGGCATTCAGAATCTCCGTCCCCAGGATTTAAAAGCTTGGCTGGGATCCAAAATCTCCATCCCCCGCATTCATACCTCCACCAAGATCCAAAACCTCCGTCCCCGCGGATCCAAAACCTCCACTGGGATTCAGCATCTCCATCCCTGGACCCAAAACCTCCACCAGAATCCAAAACCTCCAGCCCCAGAAGCCAGAGTCTCCACTGGGATTCAAAATCTCCATCCCAGGATCCAAAATCTCCAGGGAACCAAAACCTTCGTCAGCATCCAGATCTCCATCCCCGGGACCCAAAACCTCCACCAGGATCCAAAGCCTTCCCTGGCATTCACAACTTCCATCCCAGGGATTCAAAATCTCCATCCCTGGGATTTAAAAGCTTCGCTGGGATCCAAAATCTCCATCCCCGGGACCCAAACCTCCTGTCAAGGACCCACAACCTCCACCGGGATCCAAAACATCCATCCCCGGGACCCAAAACCTCCACAGGGATCCAAAATCTCCAACCACAGGACCCAAACCTCCTGTCAAGGACCCAAAACCTCCACCAGGATCCAAAACTTACATCCCCGCGACCCAAAACCTCCACTGGCACCCAAAATCTCCGTCCCAGGATCCAAAGCCTCCAGCTCCAGGGATCCAAAACCTCTACCAAGGATCAGAAACCTCCATCCCCGCGATGCAAAACCTCCACTGGGATCAAAAGCCTCCATCTCCAGGGATACAAAACGTCCATCGCTGGGATTCAAAACCTTCACTGGGACCCCAAAATCTCCATCCCCGGATTCAAAAATCTCTGCTGAGGATGCACAAACTCCGTCCCCGGGATTCACAACCTCCCTCAGCATCTGAAATCTCCATCCCGGGGATCCAAAACCTTCCCGGAGATCCAAAACTTCCATCCTCCCAGATCCAAAACCCCTACCAAGGATCAAAAACCTCCATCCCAGGGACCCAAAACTCCTGTCAAGGACCCAAAACCTCCACCGGGATCCAAAACTTCCGTCCCAGGATCCAAAACCTCCATCTCCAGGGACCCAAAACCCCTACCAAAGATCCAAAACCTCCACCAGGATCCAAAATCTCCATCCCAGAGATCCAAAGCCTTCCCTGGCACGCAAAACTTCCATCCCAGGCATTCAGAATCTCCGTCCCCAGGATTTAAAAGCTTGGCTGGGATCCAAAATCTCCATCCCCTGGATTCAAACCTCCACCAAGATCCAAAACCTCCACTGGGATTCAGCATCTCCATCCCTGGACCCAAAACCTCCACCAGAATCCAAAACCTCCAGCCCCAGAAGCCAGAGTCTCCACTGGGATTCAAAATCTCCATCCCAGGACCCAAAATCTCCAGGGAACCAAAACCTTCGTCAGCATCCAAATCTCCATCCCCGGGACTCGAAACCTCCACCAGGATCCAAAGCCTTCCCTGGCATTCACAACTTCCATCGCAGGGATTCAAAATCTCCATCCCTGGGATTTAAAAGCTTCGCTGGGATCCAAAATCTCCATCCCCAGGACCCAAACCTCCTGTCAAGGACCCACAACCTCCACCGGGATCCAAAACTTACATCCCCGCGACCCAAAACCTCCACTGGCACCCAAAATCTCCGTCCCAGGATCCAAAGCCTCCAGCTCCAGGGATCCAAAACCCCTACCAAGGATCAAAAACCTCCATCCTGGGGACCCAAAACTCCTGTCAAGGACCCAAAACCTCCACGGGGATCCAAAACTTCCATCCCAGGATATAAAACCTCCATCTCCAGGGACCCAAAACCCCTACCAAAGATCCAAAACCTCCACCAGGATCCAAAATCTCCATCCCAGAGATCCAAAGCCTTCCCTGGCATGCAAAACTTCCATCCCAGGCATTCAGAATCTCCGTCCCCAGGATTTAAAAGCTTGGCTGGGATCCAAAATCTCCATCCCCTGGATTCAAACCTCCACCAAGACCCAAAACCTCCATCCCTGGGATCCAAAACCTCCACTGGGATCCAAAATCTCCATCCCCAGAACTCAGAACCTTCACTGAAATCCAAAACCTCCACTGGGATCCAAAACCTCCATCCCAGGGACCCAAAACCTCCTGCCCCACGGATCTCAAACTTTCAACAGGATCCAAAACCTCCATCACTGCGACCCAAAACCTCCACCAGGATCCAAAATCTCCATCCCAGAGATCCAAAGCCTTCCCTGGCACGCAAAACTTCCATCCCAGGCATTCAGAATCTCCGTCCCCAGGATTTAAAAGCTTGGCTGGGATCCAAATCTCCATCCCCTGGATTCAAACCTCCACCAAGACCCAAAACCTCCATCCCTGGGATCCAAAACCTCCACTGGGATTCAATATCTCCATCTCTGGGATCCAAAATCTCCATCCCCAGAACTCAGAACCTTCACTGAAATCCAAAACCTCCACTGGGATCCAAAACCTCCATCCCAGGGACCCAAAACCTCCTGCCCCACGGATCTCAAACTTTCAACAGGATCCAAAACCTCCATCACTGCGACCCAAAACCTCCACCAGGATCCAAAATCTCCATCCCAGAGATCCAAAGCCTTCCCTGGCACGCAAAACTTCCATCCCAGGCATTCACAATCTCCGTCCCCAGGATTTAAAAGCTTGGCTGGGATCCAAAACCTCCATCCCCGCGGATCCAAAACCTCCACTGGGATTCAGCATCTCCATCCCTGGACCCAAAACCTCCACCAGAATCCAAAACCTCCAGCCCCAGAAGCCAGAGTCTCCACTGGGATTCAAAATCTCCATCCCAGGATCCAAAATCTCCAGGGAACCACAACCTTCGTCAGCATCCAAATCTCCATCCCCGGGACCCAAAACCTCCACCAGGATCCAAAGCCTTCCCTGGCATTCACAACTTCCATCCCAGGGATTCAAAATCTCCATCCCTGGGATTTAAAAGCTTCGCTGGGATCCAAAATCTCCATCCCCAGGACCCAAACCTCCTGTCAAGGACCCACAACCTCCACCGGGATCCAAAACATCCATCCCCGGGACCCAAACCTCCTGTCAAGGACCCAAAACCTTCACTGGGACCCCAAAATCTCCATCCCCGGATTCAAAATCTCTGCTGAGGATCCACAAACTCCGTCCCCGGGATTCACAACCTCCCGCAGCATCTGAAATCTCCATCCCAGGGATCCAAAACCTTCCCGGAGATCCAAAACTTCCATCCTCCCAGATCCAAAACCCCTACCAAGGATCAAAAACCTCCATCCCAGGGACCCAAAACTCCTGTCAAGGACCCAAAACCTCCACGGGGATCCAAAACTTCCGTCCCAGGATATAAAACCTCCATCTCCAGGGACCCAAAACCCCTACCAAAGATCCAAAACCTCCACCAGGATCCAAAATCTCCATCCCAGAGATCCAAAGCCTTCCCTGGCATGCAAACCTTCCATCCCAGGCATTCAGAATCTCCGTCCCCAGGATTTAAAAGCTTGGCTGGGATCCAAAATCTCCATCCCCCGCATTCATACCTCCACCAAGATCCAAAACCTCCGTCCCCGCGGATCCAAAACCTCCACTGGGATTCAGCATCTCCATCCCTGGACCCAAAACCTCCACCAGAATCCAAAACCTCCAGCCCCAGAAGCCAGAGTCTCCACTGGGATTCAAAATCTCCATCCCAGGATCCAAAATCTCCAGGGAACCAAAACCTTCGTCAGCATCCAAATCTCCATCCCCGGGACCCAAAACCTCCACCAGGATCCAAAGCCTTCACTGGCATTCACAACTTCCATCCCAGGGATTCAAAATCTCCATCCCTGGGATTTAAAAGCTTCGCTGGGATCCAAAATCTCCATCCCCAGGACCCAAACCTCCTGTCAAGGACCCACAACCTCCACCGGGATCCAAAACATCCATCCCCGGGACCCAAAACCTCCACCGGGATCCAAAACATCCATCCCCAGGACCCAAACCTCCTGTCAAGGACCCAAAACCTCCACCAGGATCCAAAACTTCCATCCCCGCGACCCAAAACCTCCACTGGCATCCAAAATCTCCATCCCAGGATCCAAAGCCTCCAGCTCCAGGGATACAAAACCTCTACCAAGGATCAGAAACCTCCATCCCCGCGATGCAAAACCTCCACTGGGATCAAAAGCCTCCATCTCCAGGGATACAAAACGTCCATCGCTGGGATTCAAAACCTTCACTGGGACCCCAAAATCTCCATCCCCGGATTCAAAAATCTCTGCTGAGGATCCACAAACTCCGTCCCCGGGATTCACAACCTCCCGCAGCATCCGAAACCTCCATCCCAGGGATCCAAAACCTTCCCGGAGATCCAAAACTTCCATCCTCCCAGATCCAAAACCCCTACCAAGGATCAAAAACCTCCATCCCAGGGACCCAAAACTCCTGTCAAGGACCCAAAACCTCCACGGGGATCCAAAACTTCCATCCCAGGATATAAAACCTCCATCTCCAGGGACCCAAAACCCCTACCAAAGATCCAAAACCTCCACCAGGATCCAAAATCTCCATCCCAGAGATCCAAAGCCTTCCCTGGCATGCAAAACTTCCATCCCAGGCATTCAGAATCTCCGTCCCCAGGATTTAAAAGCTTGGCTGGGATCCAAAATCTCCATCCCCTGGATTCAAACCTCCACCAAGACCCAAAACCTCCATCCCTGGGATCCAAAACCTCCACTGGGATCCAAAATCTCCATCCCCAGAACTCAGAACCTTCACTGGGATCCAAAACCTCCACTGGGATCCAAAATCTCCATCCCCAGAACTCAGAACCTTCACTGAAATCCAAAACCTCCACTGGGATCCAAAACCTCCATCCCAGGGACCCAAAACCTCCTGCCCCACGGATCTCAAACTTTCAACAGGATCCAAAACCTCCATCACTGCGACCCAAAACCTCCACCAGGATCCAAAATCTCCATCCCAGAGATCCAAAGCCTTCCCTGGCACGCAAAACTTCCATCCCAGGCATTCAGAATCTCCGTCCCCAGGATTTAAAAGCTTGGCTGGGATCCAAAATCTCCATCCCCTGGATTCAAACCTCCACCAAGACCCAAAACCTCCATCCCTGGGATCCAAAACCTCCACTGGGATTCAATATCTCCATCCCCAGAACTCAGAACCTTCACTGAAATCCAAAACCTCCACTGGGATCCAAAACCTCCATCCCAGGGACCCAAAACCTCCTGCCCCACGGATCTCAAACTTTCAACAGGATCCAAAACCTCCATCACTGCGACCCAAAACCTCCACCAGGATCCAAAATCTCCATCCCAGAGATCCAAAGCCTTCCCTGGCACGCAAAACTTCCATCCCAGGCATTCAGAATCTCCGTCCCCAGGATTTAAAAGCTTGGCTGGGATCCAAAATCTCCATCCCCCAGATTCATACCTCCACCAAGATCAAAAACCTCCGTCCCCGCGGATCCAAAACCTCCACTGGGATTCAGCATCTCCATCCCTGGACCCAAAACCTCCACCAGAATCCAAAACCTCCAGCCCCAGAAGCCAGAGTCTCCACTGGGATTCAAAATCTCCATCCCAGGATCCAAAATCTCCAGGGAACCACAACCTTCGTCAGCATCCAAATCTCCATCCCCGGGACCCGAAACCTCCACAGGATCCAAAGCCTTCCCTGGCATTCACAACTTCCATCCCAGGGATTCAAAATCTCCATCCCTGGGATTTAAAAGCTTCGCTGGGATCCAAAATCTCCATCCCCAGGACCCAAACCTCCTGTCAAGGACCCACAACCTCCACCGGGATCCAAAACATCCATCCCCGGGACCCAAACCTCCTGTCAAGGACCCAAAACCTTCACTGGGACCCCAAAATCTCCATCCCCGGATTCAAAAATCTCTGCTGAGGATCCACAAACTCCGTCCCCGGGATTCACAACCTCCCGCAGCATCCGAAACCTCCATCCCAGGGATCCAAAACCTTCCCGGAGATCCAAAACTTCCATCCTCCCAGATCCAAAACCCCTACCAAGGATCAAAAACCTCCATCCCAGGGACCCAAAACTCCTGTCAAGGACCCAAAACCTCCACGGGGATCCAAAACTTCCGTCCCAGGATATAAACCTCCATCTCCAGGGACCCAAAACCCCTACCAAAGATCCAAAACCTCCACCAGGATCCAAAATCTCCATCCCAGAGATCCAAAGCCTTCCCTGGCATGCAAAACTTCCATCCCAGGCATTCAGAATCTCCGTCCCCAGGATTTAAAAGCTTGGCTGGGATCCAAAATCTCCATCCCCCGCATTCATACCTCCACCAAGATCCAAAACCTCCGTCCCCGCGGATCCAAAACCTCCACTGGGATTCAGCATCTCCATCCCTGGACCCAAAACCTCCACCAGAATCCAAAACCTCCAGCCCCAGAAGCCAGAGTCTCCACTGGGATTCAAAATCTCCATCCCAGGATCCAAAATCTCCAGGGAACCAAAACCTTCGTCAGCATCCAAATCTCCATCCCCGGGACCCAAAACCTCCACCAGGATCCAAAGCCTTCACTGGCATTCACAACTTCCATCCCAGGGATTCAAAATCTCCATCCCTGGGATTTAAAAGCTTCGCTGGGATCCAAAATCTCCATCCCCAGGACCTAAACCTCCTGTCAAGGACCCACAACCTCCACCGGGATCCAAAACATCCATCCCCGGGACCCAAAACCTCCACCGGGATCCAAAATCTCCATCCCCAGGACCCAAACCTCCTGTCAAGGAACCAAAACCTCCACCAGGATCCAAAACTTACATCCCCGCGACCCAAAACCTCCACTGGCATCCAAAATCTCCGTCCCAGGATCCAAAGCCTCCAGCTCCAGGGATCCAAAACCTCTACCAAGGATCAGAAACCTCCATCCCCGCGATGCAAAACCTCCACTGGGATCAAAAGCCTCCATCTCCAGGGATACAAAACGTCCATCGCTGGGATTCAAAACCTTCACTGGGACCCCAAAATCTCCATCCCCGGATTCAAAAATCTCTGCTGAGGATCCACAAACTCCGTCCCCGGGATTCACAACCTCCCGCAGCATCCGAAACCTCCATCCCAGGGATCCAAAACCTTCCCGGAGATCCAAAACTTCCATCCTCCCAGATCCAAAACCCCTACCAAGGATCAAAAACCTCCATCCCAGGGACCCAAAACTCCTGTCAAGGACCCAAAACCTCCACCAGGATCCAAAACTTCCGTCCCAGGATCCAAAACCTCCATCTCCAGGGACCCAAAACCCCTACCAAAGATCCAAAACCTCCACCAGGATCCAAAATCTCCATCCCAGAGATCCAAAGCCTTCCCTGGCACGCAAAACTTCCATCCCAGGCATTCAGAATCTCCGTCCCCAGGATTTAAAAGCTTGGCTGGGATCCAAAATCTCCATCCCCTGGATTCAAACCTCCACCAAGATCCAAAACCTCCACTGGGATTCAGCATCTCCATCCCTGGACCCAAAACCTCCACCAGAATCCAAAACCTCCAGCCCCAGAAGCCAGAGTCTCCACTGGGATTCAAAATCTCCATCCCAGGATCCAAAATCTCCAGGGAACCACAACCTTCGTCAGCATCCAAATCTCCATCCCCGGGACCCGAAACCTCCACCAGGATCCAAAGCCTTCCCTGGCATTCACAACTTCCATCCCAGGGATTCAAAATCTCCATCCCTGGGATTTAAAAGCTTCGCTGGGATCCAAAACATCCATCCCCGGGACCCAAACCTCCTGTCAAGGACCCAAAACCTTCACTGGGACCCCAAAATCTCCATCCCCGGATTCAAAAATCTCTGCTGAGGATCCACAAACTCCGTCCCCGGGATTCACAACCTCCCGCAGCATCTGAAATCTCCATCCCAGGGATCCAAAACCTTCCCGGAGATCCAAAACTTCCATCCTCCCAGATCCAAAACCCCTACCAAGGATCAAAAACCTCCATCCCAGGGACCCAAAACTCCTGTCAAGGACCCAAAACCTCCACGGGGATCCAAAACTTCCATCCCAGGATATAAAACCTCCATCTCCAGGGACCCAAAACCCCTACCAAAGATCCAAAACCTCCACCAGGATCCAAAATCTCCATCCCAGAGATCCAAAGCCTTCCCTGGCACGCAAAACTTCCATCCCAGGCATTCAGAATCTCCGTCCCCAGGATTTAAAAGCTTGGCTGGGATCCAAAATCTCCATCCCCTGGATTCAAACCTCCACCAAGACCCAAAACCTCCATCCCTGGGATCCAAAACCTCCACTGGGATCCAAAATCTCCATCCCCAGAACTCAGAACCTTCACTGAAATCCAAAACCTCCACTGGGATCCAAAACCTCCATCCCAGGGACCCAAAACCTCCTGCCCCACGGATCTCAAACTTTCAACAGGATCCAAAACCTCCATCACTGCGACCCAAAACCTCCAGAAGGATCCAAAATCTCCATCCCAGAGATCCAAAGCCTTCCCTGGCACGCAAAACTTCCATCCCAGGCATTCAGAATCTCCGTCCCCAGGATTTAAAAGCTTTGCTGGGATCCAAAATCTCCATCTCTGGGATCCAAAATCTCCATCCCCAGAACTCAGAACCTTCACTGAAATCCAAAACCTCCACTGGGATCCAAAACCTCCATCCCAGGGACCCAAAACCTCCTGCCCCACGGATCTCAAACTTTCAACAGGATCCAAAACCTCCATCACTGCGACCCAAAACCTCCACCAGGATCCAAAATCTCCATCCCAGAGATCCAAAGCCTTCCCTGGCACGCAAAACTTCCATCCCAGGCATTCAGAATCTCCGTCCCCAGGATTTAAAAGCTTGGCTGGGATCCAAAATCTCCATCCCCCAGATTCATACCTCCACCAAGATCCAAAACCTCCGTCCCCGCGGATCCAAAACCTCCACTGGGATTCAGCATCTCCATCCCTGGACCCAAAACCTCCACCAGAATCCAAAACCTCCAGCCCCAGAAGCCAGAGTCTCCACTGGGATTCAAAATCTCCATCCCAGGATCCAAAATCTCCAGGGAACTACAACCTTCGTCAGCATCCAAATCTCCATCCCCGGGACCCAAAACCTCCACCAGGATCCAAAGCCTTCACTGGCATTCACAACTTCCATCCCAGGGATTCAAAATCTCCATCCCTGGGATTTAAAAGCTTCGCTGGGATCCAAAATCTCCATCCCCAGGACCTAAACCTCCTGTCAAGGACCCACAACCTCCACCGGGATCCAAAACATCCATCCCCGGGACCCAAAACCTCCACCTGGATCCAAAATCTCCATCCACAGGACCCAAACCTCCTGTCAAGGACCCAAAACCTCCACCAGGATCCAAAACATCATCCCCGCGACCCAAAACCTCCACTGGCATCCAAAATCTCCGTCCCAGGATCCAAAGCCTCCAGCTCCAGGGATCCAAAACCTCTACCAAGGATCAGAAACCTCCATCCCCGCGATGCAAAACCTCCACTGGGATCAAAAGCCTCCATCTCCAGGGATACAAAACGTCCATCGCTGGGATTCAAAACCTTCACTGGGACCCCAAAATCTCCATCCCCGGATTCAAAAATCTCTGCTGAGGATCCACAAACTCCGTCCCCGGGATTCACAACCTCCCGCAGCATCCGAAACCTCCATCCCAGGGATCCAAAACCTTCCCGGAGATCCAAAACTTCCATCCTCCCAGATCCAAAACCCCTACCAAGGATCAAAAACCTCCATCCCAGGGACCCAAAACTCCTGTCAAGGACCCAAAACCTCCACCAGGATCCAAAACTTCCGTCCCAGGATCCAAAACCTCCATCTGCGGGGACCCAAAACCCCTACCAAAGATCCAAAACCTCCACCAGGATCCAAAATCTCCATCCCAGAGATCCAAAGCCTTCCCTGGCACGCAAAACTTCCATCCCAGGCATTCAGAATCTCCGTCCCCAGGATTTAAAAGCTTTGCTGGGATCCAAAATCTCCATCCCCTGGATTCAAACCTCCACCAAGACCCAAAACCTCCATCCCTGGGATCCAAAACCTCCACTGGGATTCAATATCTCCATCTCTGGGATCCAAAATCTCCATCCCCAGAACTCAGAACCTTCACTGAAATCCAAAACCTCCACTGGGATCCAAAACCTCCATCCCAGGGACCCAAAACCTCCTGCCCCACGGATCTCAAACTTTCAACAGGATCCAAAACCTCCATCACTGCGACCCAAAACCTCCACCAGGATCCAAAATCTCCATCCCAGGGATCCAAAGCCTTCCCTGGCATGCAAAACTTCCATCCCAGGCATTCAGAATCTCCGTCCCCAGGATTTAAAAGCTTGGCTGGGAT